>PVLC010012862.1:13490-43757 GCA_004027655.1 Graphiurus murinus
TTTTTTTTTTTTTCTGATACTGGGGATTGAACCCAGGGGCATTCTACCTCCAAGATACACTTCCAGCATCCCCTTTTTTGAAACAGGGTCTCACTAAGTTGCTGAGACTAGCCTCAAACCTGCAATCCTTCTGTCTCAGCCTCTCAAATACTGGGGTTACAGGTGGATACCACCACACCCAGCTTCTCATCGTCGAATCTGAGACCCCTTCCTTTCTAAAGGTCTTTCCCTCCAAGGTCTCCCAGCTATAACTAGGCAGGTGCCTCTCACATACTGCTCGAAAATTCAGCTTGGCTATACTCTTGCTCATGTGTGACACCTACCTGGGTCAAACACCTACTCCTTGCCACCCAGGAGCACACCTACTCCTTGTTAGGTTTGTTTCTTGGTTTAATCTTCTGCTCATCATAGCAGCAATTTCATGACAAATTTGCCCTAACAAATTTTGACTAACTTCCCCAGTCTCACACAATAATGCTGATATGCCATAAGAAAGAATTCTAGCCGGGCATGGTGGTACACACACCTGAAATCCTAGTTCTTGGGAGGTTGAAACAGGAAGATCACAGGCAACCTCAGCAACCTAGCGAGATTCTATTTCAAAACAAAAAATAAAATAGGGCTGGGGGTATATCTCAGAGGTGGAATGCCACTGGGTTCAATCCCCAGTACCACACACACACTAAAAAAGAATACTGATATGGGCTATTCTTATGAAGTAGAGCTATACAAATGTAGGGGGAAAAAAAAGAAAGAACACAAAAATGCTATATAACAAATCATATACATCAGTGTTCTGGAGTTAAAATGCTAGAAGCCATGGTGTGGAACGAGAATCAATTATATTTAAACTTAGTATTAGATATACATGGCAAAATTTCAGGACAAAGTAACAATAATAAAAATTGAGAGCACAATTTACAAACATAAAATGGACAAGAAAAAGTTTAATCTTTTTAAAACAAGCCTCCCCTTCTCCCCCCCAAAATTAGGACAACTGAAAAGCACAAAGATAGTAGAGCCAGGCGTGGTGGCGCACGCTTGTAATCCCAGCATTTGGGAGGCTGAGACCGGAGGATCCCGGTTTGTGGCCAGCCTCAGCTACCTAGTGAGGCACTCCGCAACTTAGTGAGACCTGTTTCAAAATAAAGAATAAAAAATAGGGCTGGGGGGGATATAGCTTGGAGGTAGAATGCCCATGAGATCAAACATTATCAGTAATCACAATAAACATACTAAACTCATCGTGTGTGTGTGTGTGTGTGTGTGTACTGGAGATTGAACCCAGGGGCACTTTCCCAGTAAGCTACATCCCCCGACAGGTATATGCTTAGGTTTGGGTTTTTTACTTGAGGATTTAAGTCAACTTTTCCTCAGATGGTGCTATGGTTTAAATGTATGTGTCCTTCCAAAATTCATGTGTTGGAACTTCAACCCCAAGGTGATGGTATTAAGAAGTGGGGGCTTTGGGAGGCTGCTGTAGTTTGGATCTTGATCATCCTCCAAAGACCACATGGTAAAGGCTGGGTCCCCAGTGAAGTGCTTTTTGGAGGTCCCAGGGTCCTTAAATCATTGAGGGGTGTGCCCCCACGGGGATAGTAGGACCTCAGCGCCTTCTTTCTTTCTCTATTGCTCCTTGGTTTTGCTTCTGCCATGACGAGCTGCCTTGCCCAAGGCAACAGGGCCAACTGTGCAGGAACTTAAAATCTCAAACTGTGAGACCAAAATAAACCTTTTCTCTTTATAATTATCTCAGATATTTGTATTAAGTTAATAGGAAGCTGAGGAGTACTAGAGGTGATTAGGCCATGAGGGCTCCACCCTCATGAATATGGGATTAAAAAGGCTTTAGAGAACTGGCCGCTCTTTCCGTCTCTTCCACCAGGGGGGACACATTTGTCCCTTTTTGTCCTGCTCTCCCCTGAGGACACAGCATTAGTCGTCTCTGCAGCAACAAAGTGCCATCTTGGTAGTAGAGCAGCCGTTACTAGGCACCAGGCCTGCTGACACTTTGACCCTGGACTTCCCAGCCTCCAGAACTGTGAGAAACAAGCTTATGTTATCTATAAATCACCCAGTCACTGGTATTTTGTTATAGCAACAGGAACAGACCAATAAAAGTTGATAGTTTCATCAAATAGTTTATTTTTTTCCACTAACTTGAAATGCTACCTTCAGAGCCAGGTGTGGTAGTGCACTCTTGTAATCCCAGTACTTGGGAAGCTGAGACAGGAGGATTGCAGGTTCACCATCAGCCTCAGCTACTTAGCGAGGCCCTGTGCAACTTAGTGAGACCCTGTTTCAAAATAAAGAATAAAAAATAGGACTGGGGGTGTAGCTCGAAGGTAGAATGCCTCTGGGTTCAATCCCCAGTACCACCACCAAAATAAAGAAAGGCAGGCAGGCATGCACCATCTCTTTGAGATGTGCTGCCATCTCCTGGCCAATCTTGTGCTACAGTCAAATCACAAGCAATTATAGCAAAAAGTGATTGAGCCACCCAAGACCAACATGGTATTGTCGTGGGTGAGCACGATACCTTTTTGTAGGTCCTTGGCCTCCGTGGTGAAAAGAATTTTAACATGTGCCAGTCAGGGACAAAGGCAGGAGTTTTATTTAGGAAAGTAAGGGACTTGAGGGAGCAGACAAGTGAGGGGAGATCAATTGGGCCAAGAGAGTCTTTGTAACCTTTTCAGTCCTTATATAGAGTTCCCAAGAAGGGGTGGGCACAGCGGAGGTCTGGATCTCCTCTTCCTCAGGTTTCAAGGAAGAGTGGTGGCTGGGTGAGGTCTGACCCTGTCCTCCTGTGGATCTCAGGAGTCTGGGGGGTGGGGGGGATCCAGGAGATTAAGGGTGTGGGCCCATAGAGGCTTCTACCTAAAACCTAACATACCCTATAGGGTGGAGTTAGAGATTATGAACTCTCCAGATTTTTCCTTTTCCTTCCCAATCCGTCTCCTTTCTGCCTAATTTTTTTTTTTTTGCGGTAGTGGGGATTGAACTCAGGGGCATTCTACCTCCGAGCTACATCCCCAGCCCTATTTTTTATTCTTTATTTTGAAAGAGGTCTCACTAAGTTGCGGAGTGCCTCACTAGGTAGCTGAGGCTGGCCGCGAACCCAGATCCTCCGGTCTCAGCCTCCCGAATGCTGGGATTACAAGCATGCGCCACCACGCCCGGCTGCCTAAATTTTTTATTCCTTCTATTCCACCTCATCCATATGATCACCTGGAACAAGCATACCCACAGGAGAAAAGGCATCCAGTATGCTGGCCTTCCCTGGGGACTAGACGGGGCTGCTCTCCTATGCTGGCACTTGCCAGGGAGTACCTGAGCAAGCAAGTCTGAAGTGGGGTAGGAGCCGGGCGTGG
Organism: Graphiurus murinus; assembly: GCA_004027655.1. NCBI lineage: Eukaryota > Metazoa > Chordata > Mammalia > Rodentia > Gliridae > Graphiurus > Graphiurus murinus. Next base: position 16,862 of record PVLC010012862.1, read on the forward strand.
TGGCGCACGCTTGTAATCCCAGCATTTGGGAGGCTGAACGGGAGGATCCGGGTTCGAGGCCAGCCTCAGCTGCTTAGTGAGGTCCTCTGCAACTTAGTGAGACCCTGTTTCAAAATAAAGAATAAAAAATAGGGCTGGGGGTGTAGCTCGCAGGTAGAATGCCCCTAGGTTCCATCCCCAGTACCACACACACACACAAAAAGAAGTGGGGTAGGTCTAAACAAACTCAAAATATTCTAAATGCAGATAGGCTGGTATATAGATTATAGCCCCAAATTCACTCACAATACAATCAGAAGTAATTAGGCTCATGTTTGAACTTAGAAGGCTGAAAAATCATGTTGAAAGTTAGAGAGAAGGGTATCACTCCTGGATAGGTTCTAAAAAATGAACTGCCAGTAGTGGTAAATATAACGTACCCAGTTATCAAGAGTGATCATGACTGAGGAAGGACCCTGCCAGGGGAGTACTGTGTTACATCAATCTCTGGTTAGGCAAACTGAAATACATTTGACTGCAGGTCACAGTGGAAATGGGAGATTCAGAAGCATCCTGTTAACACTGGTAGTGAAATAAAAGGAAAGCCAAACAGACATAAAACTAAAACGTTAATGTGATATTTATTATACAGCACATCTGGCATTTGTGCATCTTAACAATTACATAGAATATGCTATAAAACCAAACCTGACCATTCAAAATTACACTAAATGAAGACAATCCAGAGTTGCATCTCTTACACATACACACAAATAACACAGTCTTGTTGTAACCATATTACCTGGAAAGAACCAGGTAGCACAAGCAGTATAGAGACTGAAGTTTGTGCGAAAGTAATTTTCTTTTGTTATTGCACTTTTATTCTACACACTTAGTATGTTACACTTTTACTTAACACTGTAATAAAACATTAGTCCTTTAATACAAACAAAAAAACATTACATAAAGACAAAGACAACAAGCTGTCCAAGACCAATTTTCTTATCAACCCTCTGGGCAAGTTGGTTTCTCTAGGATCAGGTATTCTCATACAGTCTCAGAGCCTCGATTGGACTAGATGCTAACAAAGCAGATGAAGTTAAAAATAAAACTCTTTTAAGAACAATAGTGCTAAGCCAGGTGTCGTGGCGCACGCTTGTAATCCCAGCATTTGGGAGGCTGAGACCGGAGGATCTGGGTTCGAGGCCAGCCTCATTTACCTAGTGAGGCACTCCGCAACTTAGTGAGATCCTGTTTCAAAATAAAGAATAAAAACTAGGGCTGGGGGTGTAGCTCGGAGGTAGAATGCTCCTGAGTTCGATCCCCAGTATCACACACACAAAAAAAACCCCCAAAACAATAGTGCTACTTGAAACCTCCAGGGGAGTTTGCAATACAAGTATCTCAAAGCCACTCCTTTCCTTATCCACTTTAATATCACATTAGCTCTCCCCCCCCACCCCAATATTTAGAAGAATAAACTCTCATTTTCTTTTAAAGAAAAAGTGGGTTATTTGATCCATCAAATCCAAAAGCCAAGCTTTGAAAACTCAAAGAAAGTCACTCCTGTTTTGGAATGGACTCTTCATCCCCTCATGCAACATGGACTAGAGGCTTCCTGATTAGGCCAATGGAGTCCCCAGCATGGTGTTCCTCCAAAGCACGGCCAGAGGGGCCACAGTTCCCCAAAGTGCTACTTTAATCACCAACCCCCTCGCTTCTCAGTGCTAAAAATTAAACCAAAAAATAAAGTGTCATTTAGTGCTCTAGTCACCTCACAGCCTGGTCATCCCAGGCTACTTCTCCTGTCAGGAAAAATGTTTCCCAAGCCCTCTTTGACGTCTGTTTTGCTTTTTTGGTGCTAGGGATTGAACCCAAGGCCATGTACATGCTAAGCACTTTCTCTACCGCTGAGCCACACCCCAACCCTCCAACCCCTCTTTGGCAGCCCAAGCAAAGACATGAAAGTGCATTTGGGAGTGAAAGATACTGGGGAAGAGTTCTACCATCCCCACGATTTTTCTATCTATGGTAGTAATGTATCCTTTCCTCCACTGTTTCCTTGAGCTTTAGTGTTAAAAGTTAGGAGCTGCTGCTGCCCCCTTAAAACTGATGGAGTCAAAAGTGACTCTCTTTGGTCTAGAAACAACCAGTACAGTCCTCCATCCCTTCCTGGAGCAGTGAGTGATCACACTTGCTCAATCAAGGAGCCACTCTTCAGAGGATCAGGGCCCGGGGCATGGAAACCTCTGCTGAAGGAGCCTTCCTCAACCCTGTTGCTGCTGGCTCTCAGGGGAAAGGGTCAGCCATTCCAGCGCCCCAGGCTTCACCACTGTGTCTTCTGCCTGTCCTGTGGAAAGGCTTCTCATCTAGTTCTTAAGCAAAATGAAGGATCACACTTCAAGCTCATTAAAAATGGTCAGGTGATCATCTCGGGGTTGGGGTGAGCTGTCCTCATTAAGTTCTTTAGAAGGAATGAACCCAGTAAGGGTAATTCTGCATGCCATCATTCTTCCTCCCTCAGCCACAAATCTCACGTCACCACTTTGGAACTCAAACAACTCAAACCAGGAGATAAAATCTTCAGGACTTCAGCCTTGCTGAGCCCTGTACTGCCCAAGTGCTGCCACACTTCTCTGAATGCCTAGTGTCTTCCCGAGTAATATATAATACAGTACATTGCATGACACACCATCACTAATAATAATGGGTGTCAAGGAACAAAGAATCCAAAATTAGCTAACAATGTTATAAACCAAAAGTATACACACATATTCCTGTACTCAGCCTGCTGAGTATTTAAATAACAACCCCAAATATCCATATGTGGACTTTGGCCTGGAAACCTTCAGGAATATCTTGCACCTTTTTCAAAATACTTTAATTAATTGTAAAACAACTACTTATCTCCTTACTTTAGCATTAGTTTCTCCCTTCCTCCATCCCACTGGGCAAAAAATGCAGGGAATCTCCTAGAAGAGCAGACTAAGCCACAGGGAATAAACTGAAAAGTGAATGGGTGGGAGAAAAAAATCTCACTTCCCCTGTGTGAATAGGAGTATGAGCTAAGACTCATGAAGAATGTTAGGAATGTGGTCTCCACAATGGAAGTACAGATTCCTGGTTATAGTTAGAGTTAAAAGACAAAGGTCTAGAAAAGAGAACTATTTAAGACTTTTCTTAAAATTTCATAGAGAACAGACTTGTAATGATTTTTAGGCAAGAAAAGACTACTCAATTCTCCTTTCTTAACTAAATATCTGGCTTCCTGCAAGCCCCATCACTGTCCCCAGAAGGACAACAGGCTAATGTTGAACACAATAGAGTGATCTGAAATATAACTACACAGGTGTTAAGGTTCTAGATTTACTGATCATTCTACTAAAATGAGGCTGGAGCCAATGAACCCAAAGGCTCTGGGTCAGTCACTTTATCATTTGCAAGTAAAAAGGTCCATAGCATTACATGGAGTTTCAGCAAGTGCTTAGGGGGATACTATGCTCAAATATTTCATAATCAGAGCCCAGGGTAGCCAGAGATAGAACTGAACTATAAAAGTTATATAAAAATTTATTACAGACTCTATTAATACTCTGTTAATATGTAAGAAATGGTCATTTAGTTACAAACAACCCTAGAAAATCCGAGCAGCTAATGTAACACTCATCTTAAAACATATTGTGGACCTTATTCACACACTTTGGGGATATGGACACAAGGGCCAGAACACAATTCTTGAGGACTGCAGAGATGGATGGAGGCTACTCATCTCCATCATCTATTCCTTCATCTGCCTGTGGTTCTAAATCTAATAAAACCATTTGGTGGGGGAAGCCTAAAGTCAAGACCTGAGATGTACCAGTTTAAGCTGTTCCTTTTCCTCTGAATGTAATCAGTGTTTCTGTGCTTCATAAGAGAGTGTCCCAAGACCACCACCCCACCTTCACCCTGAAGGGAGGCATGCTTACAGCCACTAACACATACAACTACCAGAGGACTGTCCTCTCTTATCTGGCTCTTTTTTTCTTCAAATAGAGTATATTCAAAACAAGGTAAGGAAAGGACAGAAGAAACCTAGGTTTTCTAACCACTGGTCAAACTTTAAGAACAGTATGTTAAATTCAAACACAAAAGAAGAGTTTCTGATTTTTTTAAATTTAAAAACAAGCTGGCACCTTTCCGGTAGGTTTGTATGCAGGCCGTGGCTTCTGATCACCTCCCACCTCTCAGGTCTCACACACATTCTGCAGTGGATCTGTTCTGCTCAGACACTTACTCCTAAGTACCATGTTACCTGGAGCTTTTCCACCTTTGAGATCAAAAGAGGGGAGGTGGGTTGGGGAAAGACCCAAGAGTTAAAGAACAGATTCTGTTCTGGAGTCAGCAGTAACTCAAAATCCAATAGCTTATGTATACACATACATATGTATACTTTTTTCTTCTTTTGCCTCTTGGTGATGTAAGAGTGAAACCCTCCCCCAGAAATCAGGGATATGTGGCCCTATAAATGTAAACACTGTCACTGAGAGGAGCAGATAGCTTTGTTTCTAGCTCCCTCACCGGAGTTTCTGACCATTACAATCTGAGATCCCTGGTTATGAATACAGTCATCAGGTAACCACAAGTTGCTTTTTGTTTTTGTTTTTTTTTTTTTGCCCCCCATGGTCACACAATGGTCCTTACCATTAGTAGAATCTTATTATTCCTCATTAGAACTGAAATCATGAAAAACAATACATTTTTAAGACTACTGCCACTACAGTTTCCCACTGACTGTCTTAGAAACATAATACAGTGAATAGACAATGGTAACATTTGCCTCCTTTTAGTCCCGAGGACATAACATCACATTCTTCAGCTTTTACACATCTTAGACAACTTTTCGCTGAAGGGGTTGCATGGGGCATCAGTGAACTGCCCAGAATGCTCAAACAGTCATCTGCTCTACACGCCCCAGGAGCCATTTCTGCCTAGGAAGGTCTCAAGTTGCCCAGCAAGCATCAAGTCCCTCAGAAGTTCTCTGTAATGAATAAATGTCAAATTCTCCCCATGGCAAAAGGTGAGGGGGAGGGAAAGAAGCAAAGAGTAGAGAATAAAGGTCTTTGCTTTCAAGTAGAATCATCTAGTCCTCTGTTTGGCCGCTCACAATTTGGCTTGCACAGCCGGTCCATGATGCCCCGGAGCATGGGCTGTACAATGCCCAAGAGAGGCCTCTTAGAGGGGTCACCATCCCAACAGGCTTCCATCAGCTGCCAGCACTCCTCATCAAATACAGGCAGACGTTCTGGGCGGGCCCCTAGACAAAGGTGCATGGAAAGCAGGTCAGTCAGTGACGGGGCATGCCAGCTGAGACTCAGGATACTAAAGAGTGCAAGGGGCTGTGACTTCTACTGTAACTATCTATCGTGATGAAAAATTGGAACCCACTGGCATAGGAAGGTAAGGAATTAGAAATTTTAAAGAAAAAGGCATTTTGGGGATAGCTGAACGTGTTGCCAGAAGCAAAGGTTTGACTTAAAATGTCTTTTCTGGATTCCATAATGGTCTAAATGTGTATGTGGTCCTGCCGTGGAGTGGCAAGAGAGGATGGTAGGAGGCCCCTGTGCAAAGCCTGGGCAGTCTGCTTTTGCCAGGGAAGTCAGGCAGAACAGTGCTGTGGCTCTTACCTCTCCGCACATTAGTCCAGAGATGGTCTTTGCTAGCGCACCTCTCAAATGCCTCAGGAAGCTTGACAGAGCCTGAGCATATATACCAGAAGAGAATCCCGAAAGCGTAGACATCCACAGAATTATCATACTTCCCTACAGCAAGAAGGGATGAAAAACAGTGAGCCAGGCAAGGAAGGAACAGTACTGCCACCGCCTTGCATTTACAGGTTGTTATAGGCTTTTTTTTTTTTTTTCTGTTAACATCCACTGTCTTTCCTGACAACCTTGCCAAAAGTCAGGGCACATTTTAATGTCCATTTACAATATAGGACACTATGGCACTGGGAGGTCAAAGCTAGGCACTAAGAGCATCAAGACTTGAACCTGATGAAGGGAAAGGAATGTAGGGCTTTTCATTTTCATGGGGCATCTATAAGATTAATCCTAAAAAGTCATATAGGAAAAATACAAGCAAATGGGTATACTGGAACTGGAACATAAAAGTTTTTTTGTTTTGTTTTTGTTTTTTTGCAGTACTGGGCATTGAACCTAGGGGCATTCTACCTCCGAGCTAGACCCCCCAGTCCTATTTTTGTATTCTTTATTTTGAAACAGGGTCTCACTAAGTTGCAGAGGGGCTCACTAAGTAGCTGAGGCTGCTGTGAACCCAGATCCTCCAGTCTCAGCCTCCCAAGTACTGGGATTACAAGTGTGCACCACCACACCCGGCTCATAAAAGATTTTTAAAGTCAGAAGAGTCTGGATCCAGTGAGCAGCAGGAGGTCATTTGTGTTTTAAAGGATAAGGTGACATGAAGAACATAATATTTTAGAAAGATTATTCTAGCCAGGCATGGTGGCACAAGTTTGTAATCCCAGTACTTAGAAGGCTGAGACAGGAGGATTGCAGGTTCGAGGACAGCCTCAGCAAGTAATGAGACTCTCATCAACTTAGATCCCATTTCCAAATGAAAATAAAACAGGACTTGGAGCATAGCTTGGAGGTAGAATGCTCTGGGTTTAATTCCCAGTACAAAAAAAAATTTTAAATAAAAATAAAGATTTTGACAGCAATAAGGTGGAATGTAATAGACATGACCAAAGGATTTTAAAGATAAGTAGTGAAAATAAAGTCATAGCAGGAATAGAAATTTTAAGACAGCAACAATGTAGATCTGGAGAGAGGAAAATGGTAAGTACTTGGTTCAAATATGGGTAGGACTACAGCTCTCTACCTAACTCCTAATCCTTATGTGCATCACTTGATGAATGAGACAAAGATTTGGGTACAAACTGAAAGAAACTCAAATGTATTGCAAATCTTAGCTCTCTTACCAGTATTAATGAATGGCCTATAATTATCTTTCCATCTTCCCTAACAAAGTCCAACCATTCTCTATCTGCTCAAATTCAAAACCTCAGTCATCTTTGTCATTCTTTCCTGTTCATCACTCATACGAAGTTAATAACAAAATCCTGCCTACTCTTCCTTCTGAATTAATCTCAGATCTGTCACTTTTGTTTGTTTTAGCATTAATCCCACCCTAATTTTGAAAATAACTACTACCTTACTGGTCTCCTTATATTGGTTCTTCTCACCCAAATCCTGTACCAACTGCTGCTAAGCTAGTCTTCCATAAACATATTCTTTTCATCTCTCTCCTGCTCAAAGGCTCAGTAGCTGCCAGGCATGGTGGCACATGCCTGTGATTCCAGTGCTTGGAAGGCTGAGACAGGAGGATCACAGGTTTCAGACCAGCTTTGGTAACTTAAGACTCTCGGCAACCTAGCAACACCCTGTTTCAAAACAAACAATAAATAAAAATAAAAAGGACTGGGATGTAGCTCAGAGGTAGAATGCCCCTGGGTTCAATTCTCAATCACACACACACACACACACACACACACACACACACACACACACACACTTACTGTTTTTTGTTTTGTTTTGTTTGTGGGCTTTTTTTTTTTTTTTTTTTTGCGGTATTGGGGATGGAACCCAGGGGATTCTACCTCCGAGCTACACCCTCAGCCCTATTTTTTATTCTTTATTTTGAAACAGGGTCTCACTAAGTTGCAGAAGGCCTCACTAAGTAGCTGAGGTTGGCTGTGAACCTGGGATCCTGTCTCAGTCTCCCAAGTACCAGGATTACAAGCGTGTGTCACCACACCCAGCTAGCCTTTTGCACAAGCCTAACTTTTCCACAAGAATTTCAAGTTCACTGCATTTATCTCCAAACTTTGCTGCCTTTATTCCCCAAATGGATTTCTTTCCTGTCATGCTTATTTCTATCCTGCAATTTTCCCCAGTATTTCCCCTTCTCAACCTACAGAAGTTTTTCTTCTTCATGATATATGGTTGGACACTGGAGACAGGAAGACCTAGACTCAAATCTCATGTCCATCAATCTGGTCTCAACTTTACCAAGGAAAAGGACATAAAAACACATCAATACCATCACAGAACTGCTATGAGTATAAATGAAACAGAATATATAGAAACAAGGCCATACAAGGCCTCAAAGTATGTATGTATATATTATTATTATTATTATTATTATTATTATTATTATTATTATTATTATTATTATTATTTTGTGGTACTAGGGATTAAACCCAGGGGTGTTATACCTCTAAGTTAAGGGTCTCGCTAAGTTGCTGCGGGTCTTGCTAAGTTGCTCAAGTTAGCCTTGAATCTGTGGTCCTCCTGTCTTAGCCTAAGTACTTGGATTAGAGGCATGCACCACCACACCTGGCTCAAAGTATATATTTAATAAATGAGTTCCCTTTCCACCTACCAAACTTTTCAGATCTCACTCAAGTTCTACCTGAAATCTCACCTCTAACACAAAACCATCAACCTTCCTTTGTCACTTTGCCAAACACCAACAGTACATTACATAGTTCTTAGTTTAGCATTATATCACATGCTGCCTTATACTGCTTTCCAATTATTTCACCTATTTCAATATATTTCTATGTCACTCCTAAGTTCTTTAATGATAGAGGACAGCTTCTATTATGTATGAGTTACTCGACCAATACTGATCAAATAATTAGATAATATGACAATTATGGCACAATTATGGCACCTAGAGAGATAGCTAAAAGAATACTTGGTGACTCCCATTTGCACTTTTCTTTTTCACTCCTTTATCTCTTCACTTTTCCCCCTACCTGCCTTAGGTTTCTCCTGTTCTGGTTTCTCTCTTGCCTGTGTCAAACCTGCCAGCAGTACTGGTGCATACTACTTAGCCTGAAGGGTAGCACTCAGGATTAAAGTACTGTGCTCTGCCCAAACCCACTCCTTGCCCTCCAGTCTTACCTGTGAAAAGTTCAGGGGCCATATGGATTGGTGTCCCCACAATGCTACCTGACATCATGGCCTCTGGCTTGCAGAATCCTAAGTCAGTGATCTTGGCACGATTCTGCTTGTCCAGCTGCCAACAAAGCAGGGGAAGAGTCACCTTGTCTCTGACTAGCACATAGCATTCAGTTGCATAACCAAGCCCAAAGGAGGTACTGCAAAGTAATACTTAATGAATCCTGCCTCCCACTTCCCTATCTCCAGACTCCTTCCCATTACTGTCTTCCTCGCACACTGTGAGCAACCTGATGGCAGGGACTGTTTCTTTCATTTGTATAACCCTGGCACTTAGCATAGTGCCTGGCACATACCAGGATCCTCATAAATCTTGGAAGAATGAGTAAGTAAAGGACTACGGAAGGACACCAAGGAAAACATTTTAGCTCCCAACGTCTTCTAACCCCAGGGCAAAAAGTTGAGGTCTTGGAACACTTGCCTAGCAATGCACAAGTCCCTGAGGCCACAGCACCACAAAAAAAGAAAAAACATCTAAAAGAATAAATGTGTTCATTTAGCAACCTCTTAGATTTCAGCCTACGATTTTTGGGAGATCTTTCCCTTCCCCAAAATTGCTGTCATCTTTATACATCAATGAAGTGATACCAGAAATACCTTAATGATACTTTAAAATATTTTCCTTCTTTTTAGTGCAAATTTCTTTTTTAAAAAATTATTTCATTAGTGCATTGCAATTACACATCATAGTGAGGTTCAATGTGATGAAAATATACATGCACACAGCTCTTGATGTATTACCTCCACATCCCAACCTGCTCCCTCTAAAATATTTTCAAGAAGAGCCCTATTTGGGGCTGGGGGTAGGTGTGACTCAGTGGTAGAAAACTTGCCTGGCATGAATGGAACCCTTGGTTTGATCCCTAGCACCACAAAAAAGATTCTTTTTCAAGAGGAGTATGTCAAAAGATTCTTTGGTTTTTTTTTTTTTTCTTTTCTTCAGTGTTGGAGATCAAACCCAGGGCTTTGCACATGTCAGGCAAACACTTACCACTGATCTACACTCCCAGCCCCAAAGAGTCTTTATAATTTATTTATTTTGGTAGTTCTGGAGATTGAAGCCAGAGGCATTCTACCTCTAAGCTATACCCCCCAGACCAGTTTTTATTTCTTATTTTGAAACAGGGACTCATTAAGTTGCTGAGGGTGTGCCCAAGTTGCTGAGACTGGCAGCAAACCTACAATCCTCCTATCTCAGCCTCCCAGATACTGGGATTATAGGCATGTGCCATGACACCTGGCTGTATCTTACCACTTAAGGTACATTTATTCATCTCAGCTCTCATCCAACATCTCTGATCAAAACCCTAAGCAATAACAAAGACCTGCATTCCTTAAAAATATCAATGTCAGCTGGGCGTGGTGGCGCACGCTTGTAATCCCAGGCTGAGACCAGAGGATCCAGCTTCGTGACCAGCCTCAGTTACCTAGTGAGGCACTTAGTGAGAACCGGTTTCAAAATAAAGAATAAAAAATAGGGCTGGGGTGTAGCTCGGAGGTAGAATGCCCCTGAGTTCAATCCCCAGTACCACAAGAAAAAAAAATAGACTATTCCAGATTAAAGGAAACTAAAGAAGCATGACAATAAAATGTACTGTATGATCCTTGGATTCTGATCAGATAAACAAATAGACCATATTTGGAGCAACTGGATATATTAGGGGAAATTGGAATATATTAATATAGATTATATATAAAATAACAATATTCTATCAATGGTAGATTTCTTGGGTGTGATAATGATGTTTTTATTATGTAGAAGACTGCCTTTTTTCTTATGTGATACATGCTGAAGCACTTAGAAATGAAGTATTATGTGCAACTTACCTTCATATAGGTTAGGAAGAAAGTTTGTATATGCTGTGTATGCATGTACATGTGTGTGTATGTATAGAGAGAAAAAAGCAAGAATGTGAGTAAGCATGCTAAAAAAGAAAATACCAGTCTGGGTGAAGGATATATGGATCTTCACTGTACCACTCTTTTTACTTTTTCTGTAAGATTAAAGATTTTTCAACAGTGTAGAGGAGGAAAACCTATGCAATATAAGGTAGGTCTATGTTGAAACTCCGCTTATCATCTTGGGAAATAGCTCATACTTACCAGCACATTTTTCAGTTTGATATCTCGATGGACAAGTCCCTGGCTGTGCAGGAAGCGAATTCCCTCCACCACATCTAGTGCTATCTGCAAACGCGTCTCCAGGGTCAGTCCAGCCTTAGGGAGACAAAAGCGGCCACTTGTCACAACAGGGCAACTCCGGGGTCCAATTTACTTGAGCCAACTGAGACTTCCTTCTGTGAGGAACTAAAAGACTAACTACATTAAGGCACAAAAAGGACAGAAAAGTGAATGGAAAAGAAAGGGGAAGAGGAAAGCAGCTAATAGAGGGTAATAGAGGGAAGTAGAGGAAGGGCAAGAAAGAGCAATCTAAAAAGGACACAGAGCCAGGTAAACCCTGTGCAGACTACAGCTGGGCCAGCTGATGACCAGATGTGATGAGGAGAGGTGCAACCATGTGACTCAGAAGCTCTTTTCTAACATTTGAATAACTGCGACTGTTCAGGCAGACTCACCTCACCGCTTTATAGGTCTGGTTAGTACAGGTTTTATTTTATGGCTTCAAATACCAAGGTCATGCATATTACTTTAATTTAGAGTCTCCTGAATTCTGGAAAATGTTGTATCACTTATCCAAAAGATGGGATGGGGCTCTGTAGTCCACTTTTAGAAAGCATCAGACACTGCTGGGCTTAAATACTCTCAGAGGAAGAAGGAAAACCACTTGGAAAGCCATTTTCTTCCTCATATTGATCCCTCCTGACTCCTGGAAGCATTTTTAAGGTTTTCTCTACCCTAATCTGGAAGCATCTTTATAAACTTGCACAAGAAGCATCTGAGGGAGGGACCTACCCAGATACTCTGAGGTCAGCTTTTCTCTCCTACTCAGCTCCAGTGTAAGGAACAAATGAAAGAAGCCTCTCCAATTCTCTTCTGGTGGTTTTAACATTTGTGTGTGGGTGGGCGGAGAGGGTGCAGGGGACAGAACCCAGGGGTAATCTACCTTTAAGCTACACCCCCAGCCCTTATTATTTTTTATTTTGAAACAGGGTTTTGCTAAATTGCTCAAGGTCTGACTAAATTGCTAAGGTTGGCTTTAAACCTGTAATCCTCCTGTCTCAGCCTCCCAGTACTATTACAAGCATGTGCCACCACACTCAGCTTCTGGTGGTTGTTTTAGATGAGGGAAACTCAACATCCAACTGAGGGTTTCACCTTCACTCATGTAAAATCCTTCAGTGGCAAAATTCAATTCATAAAATATCAAGATTATATAAGTGATATATACACTAAACCTTTTGGGGGCCTGTGTTAGAATTTATAGATTGTGGAGTTTCTCATTATCTACAACAAACTTGAACTCTATGGAAATTGTGTGTGTGTGTGTGTGTGTGTGTGTGTGTGTGTGTGTGTGTGTGTGTGTGTGTGTCTGTGTGTTACTGGAGACTGAACCCAGGGCATTCCAACCTCCAACCTGCACCCCCAGCCCTATTTTATTTTTTGTTTAGAAACAGCATTTCTTGCTAGGTTGCTGAGAGTCTCGCAATATTGCTGAGGCTGTCCTTGAACCTGTGATCCTTCTGTCTCAGTCTCCCATGTACTGGGATTACAGTGGTGCACCACACCTAGTTTCTATGGAAATTCTTAACATCCTGAAAATGTTCTCAGTATCTCTTTGCATTATCTTCCCAATCCCAGATCCCTGCTCAAATCAACATGTGTCCTCACTGGCCTTCAAATGCATTATACTGTTTCTTTCATGTGGTAGGGCCTCCTCTCCCCAGTCGCCCAATCAGGATACAGGTGTCAAACTCTACATCTTTATGAAATATTTACTGATTACAATTCCCCTAAAAGTTCCTGGAAATTATACTTTTATGAAATTTATACTTAATGTATTAAGTTATGGTACATAATACAGGGCCTTATACAAAGTTCTCACTAACAAATGCCTTTTAAATAAGCAAAAACTATTTTATCTACTGAAAGCAAAAAAGAGAAAGGATAGCAAACTTTTCTTCTCGTCTAAGGAATCTAGATTTTCACAACTACCACCAGAGGTAAAAGATGATATATGTGGATTATTCTAGATATATTATACAGGGGCAAAAATATGAGTTCTGAGAAGTTTTCAAGGTTTTTTGTAAATAAGTGAAATAAAGCTAGATTATTCCAACAATCTCTTAGGAGAGCAAGAGGCTCTGAATAAGCAGGGAAGGATGAACGGGCACAATGGCAGTAGAGGCTCTGGCTCCAGGATCCCCCACTCTCCTTGCCTGGCCTCACCTTCAGCCCCGTGTACAGGTCCCGGTGTAGCCGCTCCATGATGAGCAGCACAGCGATGCTGGAGCCACCACCATAGTTGTAGTCAATGACTGAACCATGGAGATCCACCAGTCGCTCATGCTTTGGCAGAGACCTGTGGGAAGGAGAAAGGTCTGAGCTACAATATCTTAGCTCTAATCTTGCATGGCATGCTAGAATGTAGGAGGAATAGCCTCAGGGTCATGCTTAGCTTAGGTCCAGAGGGAATGCCCCTTAGTGCAGGCAAGAGCAAAGAGAATGGCCTCTCTGCCAAGAACAAAGAATCATGGTATCTAAAAACGGATAAGCCCTAAGGACTAAGGAAGAAAGCAAAATGGAACAAGGAATGAAGAGTCTAAGAAAAGATGATGTTAGGGAAACAGCAAGCAGAGAGAGTACATGTCTGGGCCAGGCCCACAAACACTAGGCTATAGCATTTTGAAACCACAGCATGGAGAGACAGGGAATGCTGTAGCTCTTGCTTTAACACTCATTCCAGGTTTCTGGCCTCTTCTTTGATGAAGGACCCACCTCATGTAGTGAAACTCCAAAGCCAGATCATTCCAGTGCTTCTCATCTGGAGGGACAACTGACTTGAGGGCACAAGGAAAGTGTCCCCCCCAGTTGTCACACAGGTACACCACACCATACTGGCCACGGCCCAGTTCCTGTCCCAGTTTAGGTTTACCTATAAGGTACAGAGACAGAGAAAATGCAAGAGGGATGAAAACTTACTGGGCAACCTCTGTAAAATTCTTATATGTGGACCTGCCTAGAGGTCAGGAAGTCATAATCATGTCAGGGGAAGAAATATTTTAGTGTCATTCTAAACCAGTAGAAAGTAACTTAATTGGTTTACTTAAAATAAACTTTGGTTATGTTATTTAAACTACATAAATAGCAGCACCTAACAAACTTCAGGAAGTCAAAATCACATCAGTAAGTACTTAGGCAGCTTTGTAAGGAAGCAACTTGATACCCTGGGATTCTTAGAGTCCAGACATAAGAATGCCAGGGATCCCAAGCCCTCCTCCAATTTACTTGGGAAAATTAAAAAACAAGGACTCACGATGCAGCAAGACATCTTGTAAAGAACGGCTCTCCAGAGAAAGGCGGGCCAGGCGGGGGGCGTGATCTTTCCGAACTTTCAGCCACAGATCTTCTGTTTTCTCCAGCCGGCCTGAGTGGCCAGCTTCCAGCTAGGAAGAAAACAGAAAAAACATATGACTTATCCAGTCCCTAGCCTCAGCTTCATCTGTTATATAGGAATAGTAATATCTAGCTCATATGGATGATTGTGAGAATTAAATAACAGGCATCTGACATGTTTAGCACAACTTACTGGCACAGAGCAGACTCAATAACCAGTAACTTTTCCTCTTGAGTCAAAATCCTATGTTTACTCTCGCCACATACAAACATACTCATACTCACTCGTTATGTGGGACAAATTATCTCACATAACTATGAACTAGTATGGAAGTTGGAAAGTCATCCTTTTCTGCCATCCATTCCTAAAATACTATATAAACTTATACAAAGTTCCTATTCCTCTATTTTTTTTTTTTTTTTCTTTAAGAACTGGGGATTGAACTCTGTGGTGCTCTACCACTGGGCTATAAACCCAGCTATTTTTATTTTTTACTTTGAAACAGATCTTGCTAAGTTGCCCTGGTTGGCCGTGAACTTGTGATCTTCCTGCCTTAGTCTCCCAAGGAGCTGGGATTACATGTGCTGGCCACGGCATTGGGTCTACTCCTCTAATTCTTTTCTCATTCAGCAAAATGGGGATAAATTAAGTGAGCTCCTTGTACTTTCCCTAGTAGAAAAACAGTCACATGAAAAATTCATTCATGAAGCTTCTTATAATTTATACTTTAACAGAACAGAAAGAAAAATACAACTTTCAGCAACCTAGTAAGAACCTGTTTCGAAACAAAAAACTAAAATAAAATAGGGCTAAGGGTGTGGCTAGGAGGTAGAACATCCCTGGGTTCAATCCCCAGTACCAAAATCAAAGAAGGAAGGGAGGGAGGAAGGAAGGAAGGGAGGGAGGGAGGGAAGAAGGGAAGGAGGGAAGATAGAAGGGCTTTTTAAAAATTATATGGAGAGCAGCCGGGTGGGTGGCACATGTCTCTAATCCCAGTACTTGGGAGGCTGACACAAGAGGATCAAAGGTTCGAGGACAGCCTCAGCAAACAGTGAGACTCTTTTCAACCTAGCAAGACCCTGTTTCCAAATAAATAAAATCAGGTTAGGGGTGTAGCTCAAAGGTAGAATGCCTCTGGGTTCAATCCCCGATGCCACAAAAAAAAAAAAAAAAATGTGGAGAACAGAGAGCAAAATATTCCCCTTGTATAAGGCTCTTCTTTGCTTATATCATCTGCATCTCCTCCCCTATATACCAACCTGCCTCAAGGAGGCTGCAAAAGCCTCATGAGAACTATTGAGCCGAGTCCGGAACTGGCTGCAAATGCTCTTGGCCAATTTGGAGGCACTGAGGCTCTCAATGGCTTCCTGGGCCACTTTCCTCTTCCACTCTAGAGTGATGGCAGGTGGGCTTACCCATGTGATGCGCTGGATGATCTGCAAAGATGAGGCCAGTGAGATTGTTGAGAGATGGAGAAAGGAACTACAGATGGCCCCAACAATACCCTTCCGCTTGTGGGTTACCCAGACATCAGGAGTAGGCTCTCAAGACAGGAGCTATATGAAGCCCAAGGTTTCTTTCCAATTCCACCTACCCTCAAATCAGGGCTCAGCCCAGAGGAAGGCATCAAAGAACACTAGACCTAGTCTATATGTTCACAAACTCTGAACACACTACATTTAATGTCAGGAAGTGCCTGAACTGGAAGTAGTAAATAGCTCTATAAAAGCCAGATCCAATTCTAGAATAAGAAACACACTCTTGGCTTCTTGCAACAACAATGGTATTTCTGGAAAAAACTGGGTAGAAGGCTGGGTAGGCTGGGTAGGTAGTAGAAATATGAAGAAACTAGTGAGGTAGAGTCTTATAGCTCTATGAAGTACCATTTAAACCTACTACTTTTAAGAACTAAAGGGATACTATCAATAATTATTTGGCAATAGGTATAAACCAGAATTCTCTCAGGCAGGAAAACCAGAATGTACATCATCTTATCTTAACAGAAGATCCTAGATATCTGTTCACTACTAGAGTGACTAGGATTCATGCGAGCCAATGAGGAACTGAAACTTTTCTCTCTAAGCAACTCCCATACCTGCTTGATTTGCTCCCACAGCATCCTTGTAACTGAGGACCCTGAATGAAACGTGACTTCAACATGATAGGCGGCATTTAAGATCTGAAAGAAAACATACAAAAGAAAACATGCCCCAAGTAGAATGGCTGTTTCAAAAATGTAATAAATAATATTTACTGCAATAACACAGCCCAGTCTCAACATTTCCAACTTTGTCCCTCAATAGCTATAGAGTCAACTCAAGTTGATCACCTATTTTGTAACTAGTTTGGTCCTTTCACTTTGTCTTTATGTTTATCTAATTTTACAGCTCACCAGCACCTCCTGCAGGCAGTGGTCATGACAGGAAAACAAAACAAAATTCAAACTGAATTGGAAAAAGTTGAAATTCTTGGCTGATTTGAAGTTGAGCTTGTATATGAATTATTCCATGTGTTATCTGTGATACTGTATCTCAGCAACCATTCTTTACATACCTGTTTGAGATAATTACTGGTGATGTGAACTGAGACATCCTGGGACTTCTCTAGACTCTGTAGACACCGTTCCAGGGTTCCGACAAAGCTCTCACGAAGGTAATCTACTGAGCTGATCAGCTTGTTAGCCACTGCCTGATTAAGCCGGGAGATAATGAGTTCCTGGATCTGTCGGATGCAGCATTTGATCTCTCTCGTGCCCACTGGTTCTCCATTGTCAGGTATAATGACATCTGTACAAGCAGAGAAATAAGCTACTGAGCTGTGAGGGAAAAGGGGCAAGCACATTTTAAAGGCATTTCCCAAGTCAGAGGCAATAAACTACCATGATGATGGCTACAAAAGACATAAACTCTGACCCTCACCACAATCAGGGGCCATATAATGCTCAACTTCTTAAGGTAGCTAAGATCCTGAGAAGGCACAATTATGTATAAAATCAGTCTGTTGATTTTGTTAGCTTTTATGTTGCATTTATAGGAGGGAAGGAATAACATTTATTACATGCAAACTATTTAAAGGCACAATAATAAACATTTTTTTCTTTTTTTGTGTGGTACTGGGATTGAACCCAGGAGCATTTTACCTCCAAGCCACAACCCCCACCCTCGCCCTATTTTTTATTTTGAAATAAGGTCTCACTAGGTTGCTGAGAGTCTTGCTAAATTCCTGAGGCTGGACTTGAAACTGCAAAACTCCTGTGTCAGCCAATAATAAGCATTTAAACATATGCAATGCCAGGTATTACTGGTTATATACTATATATCAGGAAGCAGCCTCAGAGAGAGCACAAAGTAGGCATGAGGAAGGGGATGGTACAGTTAGGAAGTAATATATAGCTAGCATTTGAACCCAAAGCTCACTGATCCTAAAGTCTAGGATCTTTGTAAAATTTCTCACTGCCTAGCATATGAGAATCCAAGAGTCAGTAATTTTAGTCCAATCAATAATTACTAAATAAATGAAAAGTAAAACTCAATTGTCCCTACCATGCCACCACCTCTCAAGATTAAGAAATCTATTTTGTAAGCCAAAGGACAGAAAAACTTAAAAGAAGTAAAAAAAAAAAAAAAAGATATAGTCCTAGAATGACACTCTTAAGTTTAGTGGTGGAAACTTAAATTGGTATCACCCCTTCAGAGGAAATCTGGCAATATCTATAAAATTTTAAGCCAACCAGTCAGTTGAAAAATCTACATAACGTTTGACCTATTCTGCTTCTAGAAATTCTTTTTCTAGAAATATATCCTTATAAGTCTCAAAGATATGCACGTACAATTATAAGATCAATAAAGTATAATTTTAAAGCACAAAGAAAAAAAAAAAGAAACAGCTTAAATGTCTATCAGTAGGAGACTAGTTTAAAAGATTAAGATATGTCCATTAAGCCGGGCATGGTGGTACATGCCTGTAATCCCAGTACTTAGGAGGCTGAGATAAGAGTACTGCAGGTTCCAGGACAGCCTCATCAATGTAGCAAGACTCTTAGCAACATAGTAAGATCCTGTTTCAAAATAAAAAATAAAATAGGGATGGGGTGTAGTTCAGAGGTAGAATGCCCCTGGGTTCAATCCCTAGTACCAAAAAACAAACAAGCAACAACAACAAGATAATTCCATTAGAAGAAACCAGATTTGTATTTTATGGAAAATGCTCCCTAAGAAGATATACATTGAAAAGGTGAATTGGCAAGGAACCTATGGCAGGAACTGGATAGATGGATGTAGTGGTTTAGTCCCTTTGAATTATATTATATTATATTATATTATATTATATTATATTATATTATATTATATTATATTATATTATATATGATTATTTGTACTGGAAATTGAACCCAAGGGTGCTCTACCACTGAGCTATATCCCCATCCCTTTTTTTTTTTTTTCCAATACCAGGGATTGAACTCAGAGGCATTCTGCATTCTACCTCCGAGCTATACCCCCAGCCCTATTTTTTATTCTTTATTTTGAAACAGGGTCTCACTAGGTTGCGGAGGGCCTCACTAGGTAGCTGAGGCTGGCCTCGAACCCAGATCCTCCAGTTTCAGCCTCCCAAATGCTGGGATTACAAGGGTGCGCCACAACACCCAGCTCCCCATCCCTTTTTTTTTTTTTTTTTTTTGCGGTACTGGGGATGGAACTCAGGGGCATTCTACCTCCGAGCTACACCCCCAGACCTCTTTTTTTATTCTTTATTTTGAAACCGAGTCTCACTAAGTTGCGGAGTGCCCCACTAGGTAGCTGAGTCTGGCCATGAACCCAATCCTCCTCCGGTCTCAGCCTCCCGAATGCTGGGAATGCTGGGATTACAAGCGTGCGCCACCACGCCCGGCTTCCCCATCCCTTTTTATATTTTAATTTGAGACAGAGTTTTGCTAAGTTGCTAAAACTGGCCTTAAATTTGCATTCCTCCTGCCTTAGCCTCCCAAGTCACTAGGCTTTCAGGTGTACATCACTTATTTTTTTGTTTTTTTTTTGTACTGGATATTGAACCCTAAAGCATTCTACCTCTGAGCTAAATCCCTAGCCCTTTTTATTTTTTATGTTGAAACAAGGTCTTTCTAAGTTATGAAGGTCTTGCTAAATTTCTGAGACTGGCCTGAAACCTGCAATCTTCCTGTCTCAGGCTCCCATGTATTAGGATTACAGGCATGTGCTACTGTGCCTGGCAATTTCTTATCTTTTATTTATTTATTATTTATTTTCGATATTGGGCATTGAACTCAGGTGGCATTCTACCTCTGAGCTATACCCCCAGCCCTATTTTTTATTCTTTATTTTGAAACAGGGTCTCACTAAGTTGCAGAGTGCCTCACTAGGTAGCTGAGGCTGGCCACGAACCCGGATCCTCAGGTCTCAGCCTCCCAAATGCTGGGATTACAAGCATGCACCACCATGCCTGGCTCTTATCTTTTAAAAAATAAGTATTTTATAAAGTATGTATATCATGTCTGCCAGTATACATGTATAGTCTTTATTTAAAGACAAATAACAGTAACAGGTATATATAGTAGCTCTCTTTTAAATCTATTTATCATTGCTTCAAGGGTACCCAGAAAAGTCTCAGAACAAGGTAAGAACCAGACATATAAGTTATATCTAATATGTAGCCATCTAGGGAAGCAGATCCACAAATCCACAATGTAGTTAATAGAGTCAGACATATGATCTACTTGTTCCCAATTACTCCTACCACTCTTTAGCTATATCCCAGGTACCAAACATGTATGCCTGGCACAGTATAGCAATCAAATATTTTACTGCCCAACCTCCCTGCTCAAACCTCCATCCGTCACGTGCACTCTGACCTCAGCACTGGTGTTCCAGTGTCCTTAATTAAATGTCGAGAGGCCTTCTCAGGAATCCCACTGCAAGTAAGCATTTCTCAGCCACTCCTCCCTGAATAAAATAGGGCTAGAGGTATAGCTCAGAGGTAGAATGTCCCTGAGTTCATTCCCTAGTACCACACATACACACAGAGTTTTGGGTTGGTGCTGGAGAGGTCGCCCAGTGGTAGAGCACTTGCCTAGCATGAATAAGTCCCTAGAGTCAATCCTGAGTACAGCAACACACACACACACACACACACACACACACACACACACACACACACCAACAAGAACAAAACCTGTACATTATTTGCTGCAAGGGATATGATGATGAATAAGACCCAGATCCTACTCTCCTTTAACTCTAGGACTTTAGAAAATATCCAGAAGAACATAAATAATCTTAGTAAAAGATAGAAAATAAAATACAGCAGAAATAAGTTATTGATGAAATGCTGGAGTTTGGATGAGTGCAGCTGTTAGTAGGTTAAAAAAAATTAAATATTTTGTAAAAAATGGCTCCTGAGCCAGGCGAAGTGACACATGCTCATAATCCCAGTACTTGGGAGACTGAGACAGGAGGATTGCAGATTCAGAGTCAGCCTCAGCTACTTAATGAGGTTCTCTGCAACTTAGTGAGACCTTGTTTCAAATAAAATAATAAAATAGGACTTGGAGTATAGCTCAGAGGTAGACTGTCCCTGAGTTCAACCCCCAGTGCCACAAATACACATAAAGAGTTTTATGTTGCAATGGAGAAGTAGCCCAGTGCTTGCTTAGCATGAATGAGGCCCTGGATTCAATCCTGAGTACTGCAAAAAACAACAAAAAACCCTATTTGTTATCTACTACAAGGGATATGATGATGAATAAGACCTGGATCCTATACTCTTTCAACTCTAGGACTTTAGAAAATAGCCAGAAGAGCATAAGTAATCCTAGTAAAAGATAGAAAATAAAATACAGCAGAAATAAATTATAGATGAAATGCTGAAGTTTAGATGAGTGCAGCTGTTAGTAGGTTAAAAAAAAATAAAAATTTTGTAAAAAAATGACTCCTGAGCTAGGCGTGGTAGCACATGCTTGTAATCCTAGTACTTAGGAGGCTGAGACAGAACAGAAGGATCAGAGGTTTGTGGCCAGCCTCAGCTACTTAGTGAGGCTCTCCACAACTTAATGAGACCCTGTTTCAAAATAAAAAATAAAAAATAGGGCTGGGGGTACAGCTTGGAGGTAGAATGCCCCTGGGTTCAATCCCCAGTACTGGGGGGAAAAAAGGCTCATGAAGTAGGATTTATTTGAAACTCACAGATCAAAAGAAAAGACCCAGCATTCGGGAGGCTGAGACTGGAGGATCCGGGTTTGCGGCCAGCCTCAGCTACCTAGTGAGGCACTCCGCAACTTAGTGAGACTCGGTTTCAAAATAAAGAATAAAAAATAGGGCTGGGGGTATAGCTCGGAGGTAGAATGCCTCTGAGTTCAATCCCCAGTACCGCAAAAAAAAAAAAAAAAAAAGAAAAGAAAAGACATTTCAGGTTTAAGGCAGGGCATAAGCAAAGAAAAGGTGAAGAGAGTGTATGGAGGACAGCAAGCATCTAAGGCCAAGCCAAATAAGAGTCACAGGAAGGGGCAAAGTTGGAAACAAGACTGGCAAAGTTGGTAAGCGCTAGGCTTTAGAAGATCTTTAATACTAGGCTGAGGAGTATAAACTTAGTCTCTAGCAATAGAGTGTCAATAAAGATGAAGTAGGGAAAGAAGAGAAAGAAGTCAGGAAGATAGATTAGGTGTCGGGTGTGGTGGTGCACGCTTGTAATTCCAGAATTTGGGAGGCTGAGACCTGAGGATCTGGGTTCGCGGCCAGCCTCAGCTGCTTAGTGAGGCTCTCCGCAACTTAGTGAGACCCGGTTTCAAAAAAATGAATAAAAAATAGGGCTGGGGGTATAGTTCGGAGGTAGAATGCCCGAGTTCAATCCCCAGTACCGTAAAAAAATAAAAAAAAATAAAAAGATAGATTAGGTAACAATGGTTCAGATAGACTGAAGAAGACAAAAGAGAAAAGATATAAAATATGGAAGAAAGCTGACTGGTACTTGGAAACTGATTAGATATGAGGGCAAGGGAAAGAAGATAGTTAAAGATATACTGAGGTGTTGATATTGGGTCTCAAGAAGAAAGCGACATCAGCAACTGGGAACAGACTAAGCAGCAACAAAGCATGGAAATTAAAAGCCCACAAGTTCTGGAATCAGATTGTTGGGATCCAAACCCTGCCACTGCAACTCACCAGCTGTGAGACCTTGGGCATGGTACTTAACCCTTTAAGCCCTCAATTAGAAAATGGAAGTAAGTGGAGTCTACCTAGAAAGGATTCTGAAAACCACTGACCCTAGGACCCAGAAATCCTTAAGTCTGGAATGGTCTTCAGTGGTCATGAGCATGAATGTTTTCAGAAAGCCTCCCATGGGATTTTGATGTATACTCATGATTGAGGAACTAAGGAGTATGTCTTTTTAATTAATAGTAGTATGGTCCATGTTCACACATGGAGGTTTATACAGTCGTCAGTATACAAAGTCAGCAGCATCTAAACCCCAGACACCAAAAGACCTGACCAATCCAATTTTGTTAATAGCCGTTTGTGAAAAATGGAGCTGCCAGAAAAGCTAAAAACACTACTTTGGGTTTCAGGAGAAGCCTGAAAAGGAACAATGAAGAAGATTGGGCCATGCATAGAGAGCAAAGGTTAAAGCAAGATTTAGTACAATTTTTCAAGCAGGTCTTTAGCTGCATTATGGCCCAGGGCCTAGATAGAAAGCAGAGATCAGAAAGCTATTAGGACTATTTCCCCAAAAGTTGAGCTAACAGCCCTGCGAAGGAATGACAGTGGAATCTTACAGGAAAGTCCTTGAGAACAAGAGGGGCTGCTTTGGCTACATGATTTAAGAGGAGTTCCTGCTAGTAACCTTAAGAATTCGTGTACACAATTTCCAGCTAGATAAGTTTTAAAAGCTCCAGTAAGTCCCAGCACCCCACAAGCTTCTAGGGACTTACCTTTAAACTCCATGTTGGTAGCATCATCCAAAAGTTCCTCCTTCATGGAGTTAAGTGTCTCAACAATCATGTCCTTCATTTCCTCCTGCTTTCGGTTGGCAATATTCATCAGTGACTCATACAACTCATTCTCCTTTTTTCGAGTATACTCCAGGCGTTTAGGAGTAATCTGCAGGTCCCGCTGCATGTCAAAGGCCTGGTTAATGAAGATGTCAAGGCAGTGGCAGTGCACTGAATTCAGAGCCTTGGCTGCATCCACCAGGCGAGTCTGTAGCAGCTGGTGAGTAAATGTGCTCAAGTGCCTCAGCTTCTCACTCTGCTCCACCAACATGCTCTGAGCTTTAGTGTCCTGGCTGGGGGCCCCACAGTTCCAGTGACTGTTGCTCAGATAGCCCAGGTTGATCAGCTGGTGATACAACGGTGATCTTTCACTCTCTGTTCTCCTGGTAGAGGAGTCTATTATCTCCAGCTTCGGCACTTTGAAAAAGAACACGGGGAAGGAGAAATACTTTCGGATTTCCTGAAGCTGCTGCTCATCATTCTCGGAGAGTTCATCTTTGTGGAGTGCATAGGTTATCACAGGCAAGAAATCATTCACCAAGTCACCCACAATATCCACTGCAGGCCGGAGGCCTTGGCATGGTGCCACCACAATGTCTACTTCCTGGAAGGGGAAGGGGGTCATATCAGCACCTCAGGGTCAGAACCAATCCTTGCCTCCCCAAAGTCCCACACTGAGACCAAAATCCAGATCCATGGTGGAGCAACTGGACGTCAGTGCACCCCAATCATTTGTCCACCTCCTTCCTTGGTTACCAACACTCCCTTGTGCAGCCTATGAAGGCCAGCACTCATCTAGAGAGAGTGAAAAAACACATAAGTAGAAAGGATGCCAGACCCTTTAGCCATTTCAGATAAAAAGAACATTTAGTCCCTGCCTTCCTTTGTTGCTTGGAAATTCCCACTGATTCCCTCTAATAAAGAAATAAGACAAATAATAGAAGGAAAGAACTGTTATGAAAATTGTCAGACTGGGAGTGAGTCTGCCTAAAACATTCTTCCTCCTCTTGCCCTCCTCTCATGCCTCCATCCCCACTTTCTAACTTGGCTAACTCCCAAGCATCCTTTAAATTTCATTGTGTATGTCACATCACATCCTTAAATAGTCTTTCCTATTACACAACCCAAGCACTCTTTACTTCCCCTTATTAATGTTTGACACATTTATAACTTTATTTAAAATTCATTTTGTTCCCCATTAGCCTGTAAACCTTTTGAGGACAGGAACCATATTTATCTTTTTTACTATTATAACTAGTGCCTAGCAAATATTAAGTCCTCAATATTGCTGAGCCAATCAATTATGCAGCAAACTAAAGGTCATGTTCTCCCAACATAAGGAAATGTCCTTTCCAGATGAAGTGGGCTTCCAGGAAAGCTCTTTAGGGGAGGGTGATTCTATCAGAAAGTACCCCCTTTGGCCTTGCCTGTTTTCCTGCCTGGATGTGACAGCTAGCACAGCAGCCATCATGCAGCAGACCTAGGCAAACCTGAGGTTGGGAGATAGCACAAAAGGTGATGAAGCAAAAAAGAAGAATGAGCCTAGCCTTGCTGGAACAGAGCTGTGAGCCAGCTCTCAGCTGCCTAGCTGCATACTTCTTTTGTGTAAGGGGGAAAAAAAATTAAGCCCTGTCTTGTTTAGGCTTTTGTTTTAGGAGATGATATTACATACAACTGAATCCAATTTTAACTAATATTCCCAAGTTTCTAAAGTGAGTTTCTAGAATGATCTTTGGTTTAGAAAAAAATCTTCTACTCCTTTTCCTAGACTATACTTTACTTTCTACTTCTTTCCTGAGGAGTTTCAAAGCACGAGCATGTATTTCCATCCACTGTATAGGTTGCTTCTCTAATCTCTGAAACTGTCCTATGTACAGGGATGACTAAGGACTCAGGTCTATATCACATTCATGGGTATACAGACTCCACAGCACTCAAGCAAACCTTATAGTTACTAAAGAATTGAACAGACATCTGTTCAAGTTTGAGTCCTTAACAAATACCAGACTGAGCTGGGCATGGTGGCATGTGCCTATAATCCCAGTACTTGGGAGGCTGAGACAGGAGGATCAAAAGTTCTAGGCCAGCCTCAGCAATTTAGCAAGACCCTCAGCAATTTAGCAAGACCCTGTTTCAAAATGAAAAATAAAAAGAACAAGAGGTAAGCCAGGTGTAGTGGCACATGCTTGTTATCCCAGTATTTGGGAGGCTGAGACAGGAGGATTCGGGGTCCTGGCCAGCCTCAGCTACTTAGTGAGGACCTCTGGAACTTAGTGAGACCCTGTTTCAAAATAAAGAATAAAAAATAG
The DNA here is from genome assembly GCA_004027655.1 of Graphiurus murinus. Classification (NCBI taxonomy): domain Eukaryota; kingdom Metazoa; phylum Chordata; class Mammalia; order Rodentia; family Gliridae; genus Graphiurus; species Graphiurus murinus. The sequence continues at coordinate 42,689 of PVLC010012862.1, forward strand.
GACTGGGGGTATAGCTCAGAGGTAGAATGTCCCTGGATTCAGTACCCAGTACAGAAAAAAAAAAAAAAAAAAAAAAAAAAAAGGCAAGAGGTATAGCACAAACAAACAAAATAAAACAAACAAACAAAAACAGTTATCAGTCTAAAGGATACACAATTTTGTTTATTCCCTTTCAGACTCGTATGTGCTTTTTCATTCCTTACCTTATTTGAGCAACAGGTAATTTTTTTTTTCTTTCTTTCTGGAGATTGAACCCATTCTACTTCTGAGATAGTTTCATTTTTGAAACAGGGTCTTACTAAGGTTCTCACTAAGGTGCTGGGACTGGCCTTAAACCTGCAATCCTACTGTCTCAGCCTCCCAAGTACCAGGATTACTGGCATTTGGCCTTGCCTGTCTGAGCAGTAGGTATTTTTGAATAAAATATTACAGAAAAAAAAAAAAAAAAAAAACCTGAGACCTTTCCCTTTTTGTTATCTTTCTCTAGTAAAAAAGTAAAGGACCAGGAAATGGTAGCCTGTTACATCTAGTATCTGTTTCCTACTGACACGGACATTAGCATATGTGTATTTTTTTTTTTTTAACTTTTCCATTCCCAGCAAAGCACAAATGTCTCATCTTCTTTCCAACAGAGAACTTTATTTTCAGGTAGGTCACATGATGTTCATTTGGCTGGCCACTTTGAATTCCCATAAGCTAAAGTGCTTTTAGTATCTCCCCATTTATAATTTGAGCAAACACTGCATAAATCCACCTACTCCTCACCCAAGCCCAGGCCCAAAGGAATTTGCTGTTTCATCCGTGCCTGAAATTGCAAGGAATGTGTTCTGGTTGGAAAACTAATCTGATGATCATCTTGCTGTTCAAAACAACCCCTTTTGCTACCCTGAGTCACACATGCTGGTGTGTGAGTCACTTCAGAAAGGTATTTTCAAAAAAGGTGGTACCTAAGAAATGTCAATGTTTAGAATGGAACATATAATTGCATAAATGCCAAAATTATAATCACATATAATAATTAGATAAAGACTAAAAAGGATCCCAAGAAATTAACAGTTATACTGAATTA
>PVLC010012863.1:0-42959 GCA_004027655.1 Graphiurus murinus
CCAAAAGAATTAAAATCAGAATACTATAGCAATATATTCATATCCATGTTTATTGCAGCACAATTCACAATAGCCAAATTATAGAATGAACATTGGTGTCCATCAACAGATGAATGGATAAAGAAAATGTGGTATATACAATGGAATTTTCAGCCATTAAGAAAAAAATTATGTCATTTGCAAGAAAATGGATGGAACTAGAGAATATTATGTTAAGTGAGATCAGCCAGTCTCAAAGTGAAGAGTTGGTTGCTTGTTTTCTCTTATATGTAGAAGCTAGAAAGAAAACAGAAAACAAAATGGGGAAGAGAAACCAGTAGATAGTAGAAAGGAATGTGGGGAAGGATTTGGGAGAGGAAAAAGGATTGAGGAAGGAAAGCATTCAAATAAAGCTATGGACTTATATGAAGGTATCACTACCAATGGCACTAATGTATATGGGGAAACAGGAGGAGGGGGGTGGGATCTAGAGGGAAACATACCAAGTTTTGTGTGCAGGTATGTTTGTATCACTTTCAACCTCACTATGATGTATAATTACAATGTACCAATAAAGATATAAAAAAGGAAGAATGCTTCCGAGGGTATACCTATTTATTTCCATAATTTTTCATGTTCCAACTTTTTACTTTCAGATAATTCTACTATGATCTTATTATTTTGCCTGACATAATTTCCAAGTATACCATATTCAGAAGGAATAACAAAACACACTTCAAAGTAAAACATAAATATAAATTTGGGGAATATTACTTAATTGGATGTTTGGAGATTTACTGAGATTTTCTCTTTATACATCAATATTCTTGGGTTGCAAGAAACGGAATTGAGTCATTTATTGAGTGAATTTATTGGAAAGATACAAAGTACTTCATAGAACTGGAGTAAATGCTTTGTAATAAGGCTTTGGGAATGATAAAAATGAGCTCTGGGGAACAGAGTAGAAGAATTAAGGGAGTATTTAGGGCAATGTGGTTAGAAGGTTCCAGTTCTAAGCACTTTCTAATCTGTGTCACACAGCTTGAGAATAATCAAAATTCACACTTTGTACTGCTGTGTCAGTAGTGCTTCTAAAGTCTTTGCATGTATCACCTCAACTCTGACAACAGTTTTATGAGATAAGCAATTTCCATGAAAAAAAGTTTCATGGGTGTAACTTGAGTCATGTGGTCATCGATTGAATAAGAGGTTATCTCATTTGATAGTTCTATGAGGATCAGATGGCATATGAAAAAATTAGGGTAATTTTTTTCAAAAGAAGGGTTAAATGAGGCTGGTCAGACAAAATTCGCTACATTTGATAAGACCCATATGCCTGCCTCTGAAGAATGCATATCTTTATTTCTGTTTAACAAAACATTTTCTATTAGTGTCATATATTGACTAGCATTTAGAATGTTCAGAAATAAATGTGTCTTCTTCAGAAAGTGAAGCTATATTTTGTCCCCTATTCTAAATGTGGATAAATACATATTATAGTAGTACTTAAATATGTGATTGCACATTGATGCCAGTTGTTAATAAAGTGAAAAATCGTATGCATTTAACAACAACCACAAAAAACTTAAAATGTAAATTCAGTCAAGTTTTACTTTTCTGACTCCAGCAAGTCTAGGAACCATAGACAAGAGGAAATTCTTCCTCCATTACCCAGGATTAGCGAGATAAACATTTTGCCAATCTCTTGTAAGCCCCTGGTGAAATAATTCTTTCATTGATTTGCTTGAATCAACAAGATTTCCGTTGCCAAAAAGAAAAAGACATTTCACTATTCAGAATATTTCCATTTTCAGGTAACAATTCTGATGTTTGACCTGGAAAAGAAAAAAAAAGAAGTAGTTTGCTGACAGTACACCCACATATTATTATAAAGTGAGGTTCTTTGAAGAATGTAGAAGGCTTTCCTTATTCATTTTTTATATCTATTGTGCCTATAAGGATTGCAGGTAAAATTTATTTTACAAATTAAGGAATAAATATTTTAACTTGAAATTTCAAGAAGAGTCTCAATGTTTTTTCTGTTGAGAACTTATCATCAGTATTGCCATTTGAAGTATCTAGAAAGAAAAATGAGGAAATTTCAACGATTTCAACATATGCAAGAAAGTACAAAAAGGCACATGAAACAACTAGTATCCCTCAGTTCGACATGTGCTAGTCTTCACTTAGTCATTAGCCTTTTTTTAAATGCCTTTGATGATCAACAGGCTGATGTTAAAAGAACTAGAGATATGAATTAGAAGATAAAAGTCTCCTATCTCCTCCATCCTCCAATTTCCATTGAAAGTTTCAAAAGATTACAAAAGACAAGAGAAAATCACCTTCAGGTTCAGAAACCAAGCGCTGTGTGCATGCCTGTCACTACTACTATGAGCTGCATTATGATGTGAGACTATACTGTACCAATAAAAGCAGGAAAAAAAAGATTCAGAAACCAAGGAGATATCATCCATAAATCAGAAACTTAGAAGAGTTTCAGCTAAAAATAAAGAAGATAGATAAAACGCAAATAAAAACAATCACCAAAAAATAACTCTCGCATTCGGGAGGCTGAGACCGGAGGATCCAGGTTCACCGCCAGCCTCAGCTACCTAGTGAGGCACTCCGCAACTTACTGAGACTCGGTTTCAAAATAAAGAATAAAAAATAGGGCTGGGAGTATAGCTCGGCGGTAGAATGCCCCTGAGTTCAATCCCCAGTACCGCAAAAAAAAAAGAAAGAAAGAAAGAAAGAACTCTCAAATCCTCTAGACTATAGTCTCCTGTTTGGGGGGACAGTATCTGACAGCTGAAGGCTCTAAGACAGCAGAAAGCAAATGTGCCCCTTTGGTTTCATTTTGCTGAGGATGATCATTGGCATTGGAAGTTGTGTTTCTTGAAGTCCCAGAATTCTTACAGAGGCAGTAAGATGGCAATTAGGAAGGCATCAGGGCACAGCTGCCAACTGTGTAAAGCATGAGGAAAGCTTGCTAAGAAACAGGCAGTAAAGAAAGCTGAACACAGAAAATCTGACATCTGCACAGCCACTTCACCAAATGTGGAGAGGAAACGCCACACAGTCAACACTCATCTTCTGTTGTACCCAGATATCCACCCTTCTTCTTTCTCCTCACAGGCTGTGGGAACACATCTGTGAACTGGTGATATTTTTTATATCCAGCTATCGTCAAACTTCATAGCAGAAAGTGGTAGTCTACCTGCCCAGTCTGTGGGCAAATGCCAAACCTGGGTGGTCCACTGCTCACTCAAAAACTACTGGAGATGGAGTTATGAAATGACAACATTCAAGATTTTAGAAAAGCAAAATTTTAAAGTTATCTACTATAGAGGAAATAGAGGTAAATAGTAGAAGTATATGTGTCACCTTCCAAGTAAAAACACATGGACTACAAAAGGTGAAATGAGGTTAAATTACAAATTAGATAGAAGTTTGCTTGGGCGGAAAGTAGCAAAAAGAAAAGGGAGAGGTAAGAAGACAAAAAGATTCCATATTTTAAGTCCAATCTAGAGGAGAAGCAGGAATGATAGAATTGACACTCCAAAAAATAAAATAGTGAGATGAAGATTAAACTTAAAAGGTTCTTCAGAATGCAGAGAAAAAGGACAGAGATTTAAAAGATGAGGGAAAGAATATTATAAATGTATGAGAATAAACAAAAATCAAATGTTATTAATTAGTATTCCAGACAATAGCAGAAGAAAATGAAACAGAAGCAGTAACTAAAGATATAATGCAAGAAAATTGAAAGAGGATAGAATTAAAAAGTTCCATGACATAGCAGGTTAGAGGAGAAAAAAAAGTCTCCTGAAATTTTATCATTTCAGGGATAAAGAACAAGTACTACATATATCCATGAAGGAAAAAACAAAGCTAGAAAAATTAAAGTAGAAATCTAATCAACTCCATATCCAGTAGGGAGAAAAACCGCAAATATCACATTACTAATTAACTCTGGGAGCAAAGGGAACTTAAAATTCCTCTTTAAGGACAATTTAAAAATAAGTATCAATAGTAAATAAGTAAAATATAATTATATACTATTTAGAAAACAAAAATAAAATAATAATAAAATATTACTTAGCATTTATTTTGTGCCAGGTGCCACTTACATGACTTAAATATATTTCATATATTTACACATAAGTCATATTGGCAGATGTTAAGTGATCAATAAATGTGTCAGAATTTTAACTTCATAAATAATTAAAGACACAGAAAGCAAAACAACAATGAAGTTGCTAAAATGTTTAACTCTATCAGACTGTCAATGATTACCACATTAACTATATACTCAGTGGTGCCAGGGACACTCTCACACATGTTGGTGGGAGTGTAAATTACATAACCAATCTAGAAGGACATTTGGTAAAACATGTGAAAACTTAATATGCCCATATAAGTGACCCCCAAATAATTTCAAATCTAGAAATACATACTAAAGAAATAATGACAATAGCTATAAAAAAAGAGGTTCCTGCAAGAGGAGATTACATATAATTATTTTCAAAGAAACTATTTTTTGGTTCCTAACCATATTAACTACTTAGCCTTCATTAAAAAACAAATAAATTTGTTTATTATAATATATTGAAATGGAATAAAAAAAGCATTAGAAAACATAGGGAAAGAAAGCAGGTTTTTGTCAACCATTAAAATATGTGCATATAATTTTATGAAAATAACTTTAATATCAATAAAAATGACGTGTAAAGATTAAAAGTACTATTGAATTATAGGTTAAAAATACCAATGTTGAATCCAGAAGATATAGACAAACTGAATAAATCAATAATGATGAAAATAATGTAAAAGTATGTCAAATACCATTCATTTCCAGAATATGTTTTCAGGGTCTTTTAGTTTTTATATACATATTATAAAAACTTTTCAAAGAATTAAGAGATTTTCAAATTGCTAATATCACTTCCATAGGCTAGAAAAGGATGTAAAACTCCCAATATAGGCCTAATTCCTACATTAGACAATATTAGAACACACACGCAAAAAAGAAAAAAATCTCAAACTCACTTTTAAATATTCATATGAGAAAAATTCTAACAGAAACAAACTACACAATCCAGAACCCTCCTTTCAGGCTATTCTCTCTCCTTATAGAACTAGCCTGCTCTGGGCCCCCTGGTCCATGACATAGATATAAACACCCCATGTGGCCAGAGCTCAAGTCATTTCAGTTGATGTTGAACATCAGTGATTTCAAACCACTGCAAAGCATTGGCAGGGAGAGATCTGTCATCCAGCTTTATCACCAAAAGCATCTAGGTCTCAGCTCCTTCTCTTTGAGAAATAACAGCTTAGCTATAATTCAAGCCCTCAAACAAAACAAGAGACAGGCTAGAGGATTCAGAAGATATTACTTCTCATTGGATGGACAGATTTGAGCTGTTTCTTCAAAGACAGGGTTTGGACATTTTGCATCATTACACTACATGTGGAGAGTTAACATCATATATATTTTTTTCTTCAGTGCTGGGGATCACACTTAGGGCCTTACACTTGCTAGGCAAGTACTCTACCATTGAGCCCCATCCCCAGCCTAACATTGTATTGTATTTCTCAGTTAAAGATGATGAGTAAGAACCCAGGTCCAGTCAACAATAATGGCAATAAATACATTGTTTAGCTTAGTGTTGCAATAGGTTACCAGTTAAATTTGAATATTAGACAAATCATTTTCAGTATTACTATGTCTGAAATACATAATATTTAGGAGGAACCACCTTAGAGCCAGGAGTAGGTAATTGGAAAGTTTGGCAGAAACGCCTTTGACATACATTTCTTTGCCTTTCCTTCATTCTTTCTTTACCCCTAGACCCTCTTAAAAAATCAGAGGGATTCACTGCAGGTACCCATCCAAGCACCTTTCAGACACAAGTGAGCAGAGAAAAGGGCAGTACTTTGGAATCCCCGAGGGAGACAGTCCTGCAGAGGCAAGTGTTAGCAGTGGGCCCTGGTCCTGTCTCTACCAGGCCACAGCAGCATGCCCCAAGCTCTCAGAACTGGCAGCTTCACGAAGGGCCACGCCAGGGAGCAACAGCCAGCCTAGAGGGAGAGGATCCAGGAGCTTGGCAAAGATAGCCATTTTTCCTGGACACACCACTGAACTGTGAGTTTTAAAAGGGAAATAGAGCTGACCATTATGGTATTTGGGATTTCCACAAAACTGTTTCCAAAGAGGGCTGTAATAAATATTTCCCAAGAGAAGACAAATCCAAAAACAGCCACAGTATAGCACAGTGGTTAAGAAAATGGAGTCTGAAGTCAGACAGAGCTGGGTGTGAATTCCAGCTCCACCCACTGGGACCTGAGTGACCTTGAGCAGCAAGTTCATCCTCTCTGCAGACTCAGTTTTCTTCATGTAAAATTGTGAATAATCATAAAGTAATTAAATAAATTATAAATGCTATGCCTGGCTTATAATAGTTACTCAGTAAAAGGTTGTCACTATAATATTCCTCTGTGTGTGTGTGTGTGTGTGTAATCCAGGGGCATTCTACCTCTGAGATGTACCCCCAGATTTGTTTTATTCTTTTATTTTTTTAAACTGGGTCTCACAAAGTTGCAAGGACCTCACTAAGTAGCTGAGGCTGGCCACGAGCCTATGATCCTCCTATCTTAGCCTCCCATGTACTGGAATTACCAGCATGCACCACCATGCTCAGCTTCTAATATAGTTTTGATATTATCAAAAGGTAAAGGAAATTTCAAGAAGAACTGTTAATCCTCACATCATTTCCTAATAACCCTGGAAGACATCAGGGACCCTGGGGTCTTGAATCAGAATCCCCATGGTCTATGATCAATTCCAGTACCTACAGGCAGCTCTGATGTCCTCGCAGTGCTAGGATCATTCCCAGGATTTCTGCTACTGGGAAAGGGGACCAGAGTTATTCACAGAGGAGTGATCAGGAAGAGACACGGCCAATGTGCTCCATCTCCTGAGTGACTCCAAAACAGAAGGATTTTCAGAGCCAAGGAATTTCTGAGATTCCAAGAAGATACCTGAGAACTTCCTTTTTCCAGAGAGAAAAAACTATGTCATATACTCTTAACCCACTGAGGTTTAGGGACATAGTAGAGGGAAGGAGATTATAGTTGGCCTTAATTAGCTCCCAAAAAAGCCCAGAACTTCTGGGATTAATCCAAAATCAAGCAGGACTTCTAGTAGAGAGATCCAAGTTCCCAAATTTCGATATTAGTAGAATGAAGCCAAATCTAGTGCAGCTTCTGACCAATTCCCATTAAACTAATATATTATAAGAACTAGATGTATCCCCACCACAACTCTGATTTAGACAAAAATTCCAGCTGCCCCCATGGACTTCACCAAGCTCAGAGAAGGGAGGAACTGTCTGCCCGGGGAATGGCAGAATGGCTCTCACATAGCTGATATTCAGTATTCACTGAATTGAATCATTCAAAATTACTGATGGGAGCCAGGTGTGGTGGTGCACTTTTGGGAGGCTGAAACAGGAGGATCGCAGGTTCGCGGCCAGCCTCAGCTACTTAGTGAGGCCCTCTGCAACTTAGTGAGACCCTATTTCAAAATAAAGAATTAAAATTAGGGCTGGGGGTGTAGCTCGGAGGTAGAATGCCCCTGGGATCAATCCCCAGTACAGAAAAAAAAAAAAAAAAAAAAAAATTAGCAGTGAGAATTCGGATTTGAATTCTGATATGACTCTAAAATCCACATTTTCCTCTATATTGTTCTGCATGCCAAGCCAGACTTAGGCCAGAAACAATCCCAAATCCCAAAGCAAGTGCCTACTCTCTCTTCCCCTAAAGAGACACACCTGGACCTCCTGGTGATCCCGAGAGCCCTACTCACTGCTATCTTCCCCCGGGGAATAGCACAATGGCTTTCTGGCCACAAAGATGTATGCCTAAGCCTACTGAGTGGGACTCCCATCAATGTTATTGTATTACTGTGAGAAAGAGAAGACTGGCCTGGAATGGACATTTTACCTTTTGAGTTTCCCTTTTCTTTCTGTCTAGAGAGAGAACAGTCATCCTTAAAGAATAAAGCCAAGAGCTCCAAGCTAAGGCTGGTGACAGGCAAAATAAGAAAGAACCCTAGTCCTTGAGGACACTGGAGAGGCCAAACCAGCTTTCCAACTATCTATATACTAACCTGTTATTTTGTGAAGAAAATAAACCCTATTTGGTTAGTCTGTTGTAGTATGGTTTCTTCGTATGTCACAGCTTCCAGTTATTAAATGACAATATTCTCAATCCTCAAATCTTCAGTTGCTACAGAGTAAATTCCCAAGTCTCTCCAGTCTCATCTCCCACTATGGCCTTCCATGAATAATTCCTTCCAGTCCCAGCAAACTCTTAGCTGTGCAAGCAAGCAATGCCTTTTAAAATTAATGCTATTCTCTCAACCCGATATATCTTGTCTTCCAGAAGCATTTACAGGACCTGAAAGAGTCAAAGAATTAATGCAATACACCACCAATGAAAGGCTTGAGAAGAGAATTTACATGTCCACAACATAAGTCAAGTCTCTTTGCCTTACATATTCACTTCTACAGCAGGAAAATCCAAAGCTCTGGTAAGGCCCCTGATTTACTCTTAATTTTCACTTACCATCTAAGCTTTCATTTAAAAAAGATCAGTAAATTATTATTTGGAGGGGATTATGTGAGAATGGAAAAGCTCATTTACAATAGCTGTTTTTAGAAAAACTAAAATATTATGATTATGCTTTCCTGTTCTACAGTGTTAGATTATGCACAAAAGTATAAAGTTTCTATCTTATATTTTTAACAGACCATATACATAAATTTGATGTGTTGTCTCATGGTAGAAACTATAAAGGTTAAATAGTGTGTTCTGAGATGTGTGGTGGCCAAACCCCCAAGTTATTGACCAAAATATTTCATTTCCAGAGCTACTTATTTTGTAACTAGGAGAGAGCAATTAAATCTTCCAGTTCATCCATCTGTCAAGGACAGAGAATATTATATTTGCCATCTGTCCAGCTTTCAGATATGGCAAATATTGATGACAAGATCTAAACCAATCTGGGGCTTTATGTCAGCTCATTTGGAAGGGTCGATTGGTATTGAAAGCTTTGCTCTGCAAATCAATTTTTGTTTATTGATTTTTTAAGTATTTCAAAGATACAAAAAGTAATATAATCAACAATAATTGCACACTACACAGTCCTAACAGATGTTAATATCAGCCCATCTTGGCTCCATGTTTACTCACTCTTTTTATAAGGAATTCTAGATACAGCTGAAACTCTATTCCCATCCTTGTGCCTTTCCTTCTCTCTTTTTCAAGAAGTGTCCTGAAACTTTAGGGAATCAATTACATGCAAAGTTGTATGATTTTACAACATTTGTATGCACAAATTAAGATAGAATATTATTTTAGTTTTAAAATTTCATGTTTGCTATCTTATATAAGTGTCAGTTCGCAATTGCTTTTCCTATTAAATGTTCTGTTTCAAATTTTTTTCATATGGATACATGAAGACTGATGTGTGTACTTCATTTTACTGTCAAATAGTAATAAGTCATATTTAATTTATCCATTCCCTTACTGGTGGGTGGTTAGGTTGTTTCCTTTTTTATATCCCATATAATGCTATATAAATATTTGTGTACATATATGCAAGTCCCTCTAAAAAACGAACAGCTATATTTTGAAGTAGAATTGCTATATGCATTTGTGCACTTTTTCAAATGTAGAAATTATGATTTAAATAATAGTGAATTTCTTAATAAAGTTAGAGAAATTTAATATTATGAGTCCTCTATCCATGAACAGGGTATATTTCCTTAATTTCTTAACAGGTCATCTTTTTATATCTTTAAATAAAGTTTTATAATTTCATGCATAAAGAAAAGTGCTTGTGAGATTTTTTTTCCCTAGGAATTTTACAGTTTTTCTCCCCTATTCCAACCTCGACTCTCCTCCCCTTCTCTTTAATTTGTTGCTTTCTTGAATTATACTATTTTTTAAATATTGCATTTCTACAAGGATGTGCTGTTAGACATAAGCTCTGCTGAGATTTCTTAATATTGAGTTTTGATTGTTAATTTTATATTCAGTAATCTAGCTGTGTTAGTCAGCCTTTCACCACTGTGACCAAAATACCTGACAAGAACAACTGAGAGGAAGAAAAGTTTATTTTGGCTTATGGTTTCAGAGGTTCAGTTCATGGTCAGCCAGCTCCAAGGGACAAACATCATGGCAGCAGGGTGTGGTGGAGAAAAGCTGCTTTGCACATGGAAGCCAAGAAGCCGAAAGAGAGAGAGAAAGACAGGAAGGACCAGGGACAGACATAGTCATCAAGGCCACCCTCCCAGTGATCTACCTCCTCCAGTCATTCACCACCTTTGAACTTAGCTGCATTGGAGACGAGGCTTTTAATACATGACTTTTTGTGGGGAACAATCTCTAAATTCTAGAGATTCCTTTTGCCATAGGTTTTCTTGAATTTTCCATTCCACCTTCAGGTCCCCATGGATTTTCTTTCAGACAAACATACTTGTGGGTAAAGACAGTGCCGCTTTTCTTTAATCTTTGTAGCACTTATTTATTTTTACTATCTTATTTTGCAAACTAGAACTTCAGTGTCATATACAATAAAAGTTTTGAACAATTAATCTTTCTACTCTGTATCAATGTTCTAATTTAGTTGCCCAAGAATCACCTAGTAACTTTATAAATTGCAGATTCCTATCTTCCATAACCTTTATCCTTAAGTGACTTATAGAACTATGGTAGAATTGATAAATTCCATTTTTAATAAATATCCTTTCTCTAAAATTCTGATGTGAATTGGTCCCCACAAAACACTTTGATAAGCACTTCTCTAGATAAATAAAGTATGTGCCCAGGGGGGATTGTATTGTGTACCAAATATCTGAATTTTTTTAGCCCTTTACCACCAACATATACTGTATTTTCTTTAAAACACCATGGCACTATTGGCTCCCCCATCTTTACTCTAATCCAAATCTGATCAATAACAACAGCTTAGAAATCCACTTGTAATTGGATTGACCCATGCACCAGATCCTTGTTTTACATAACCTTCTGAAAATGTCCTCTGTTTGACTCCAATGCAATAGTATGGTATATATTGGTGGTTATCAGACCTAAATAACTGGGTCACTGTCAAAATGTTATATGCATTTTTTACTTTCTTCTTTAATGTTTTCATTTACAATCTAATCATTTTATTCCACAATGAAAATGATAAACCCTAAAGTATTATCCAATGTCATTATTTTTATGTTATATCATAATTAAACAGACTAATATAAATATACTACAAACTTTACATGTTTAAGTATACAACCAAAGGTATGTAGAATATTTACAAAGTTGTGCAACCATCACCATAATCTACTTTTAAACATTTTCATCATTCTAAAAAGAATCCTCAAAAAAATTTTTTTAATGATTCTTTATACCCATTAGAAGTCACTTCCTATTCTCTTCTTTCCTTCCCCTGAAAACTCCTGTCAACTATTATCTATTTGCTATCTCCATAAATTGGCTTCTTCTGTATTTTTGTATTAATGGAATCATGCAGTATTCCCTCTCTTATGATTGGCTTCTTTCACTCAGCATAATGTTTTTTAGATTCATCCATGCTTTAACATATATCAGTACTTCATTCCTTTCTATATCCCAACACCTCCCATTGTATGGATATACGATGTTTTTTCTATTCATTTATCAGTTCATCAGCTGCTGGATTGTTTCCACTTTTTGGTTATGAACTATACCTTATGAACAATTGTGTACAAGTTCTTTTTTCTGGGTAATATACCTAAAAAGAGTCACAAGGTGGGTCATGTGGTAAACCTAGGTGTAACAGGTTGAAAAACTGCCAAACTGTTTCATTTGTAGCATTTTATGTTATCACTAGCAAGGTATGAGGCTTCCAATTTCTCCACATCACATAGACAGCACTTGTCATTGTCTTTTGGATTATAGCTACTTTTGTAAATGTGAGCTAGTATTTCATTGTGGTTTTGATTTGCATTTTCCTAATGGCAAATGATGTTAAGCATGTTTTCATGTGCATATTGATCATTTTAATGTCTTCTTTGGAGAAATGTCTATTCTTATTCCCATTTTTTAAAAAATAGGGTTGTCTTTTTAATAAGGAGATGTACGAGTTCTTTATATGGTCTACCTATGAGCATATTTTAGATATATACTTATAAATATCATTTCTCAGTCTGTAACTTGTGTGTTTCACCTCAAGGGTATACTTTGAAGCACAAACATTTTTAATTTGGGTGAAGACCAAGTTGTCTTAGAGAGAAATTACCTACTCTTTTATTGCCTATCCTGTTGGAATTATATATAAGAAAATATTGCCTAACCTAAGATTATGAAGATTTACTTTTACTTTTTTTATTCCAAGAAATTTATTCTGTGTTTTCTTCTAAGAGTTTTATTACCATAATTATTATTATAAAAGTGAATTAATAGAAAGTGAGAATTAAGGTGGTTTAATCAGAGTGCTATCAAGTGGGAGAGTTTCAATTATTTAATTTCATAGATAATAATTATCAGGATTATGGAGTGTTTTGGGCATTTATACTAGTACTGATAAAATGATAAAGAGAAGTCAGTGCCATTGGAGAGAGAACTGCACAGTTATGGTGTTACCATCTTTGACACTTCACAGAGCTCCCTCTCAGGCCCAAGGCTAAATGCTCAGGGTCACTGTTCAACCACTCTCCAGGTCCAGGTAGGGGAAGGACCAGAACATGCTATTGTTTATAATAGAAAGAACATGGGTAAGGATAAAAGAAGAATTTATTGATGGTTTTCTTGTCAGAGTAACTTTCCCAGAGAAACAAATAAATAGCTATTATTGTAAGGATTCTAAGTCCAGTTTTCCCCTTCGTATTCCCTACATTATGTGAAGATAAAACTCCTGATACAGAAAATAGAGTGCCTTAGTGAAAAATGGGGCATGCTGAATTGACCCACTATTCCTTCCTCCCAAAACACAAAACAGAATAATCATGCATCATGTTCACTGTGAGCAATTTGATGTGGTGAACCATTATTTCAATAAACGTATGACCCTGTGCAACTTCAAAAAACAATTCATCCTATAAACAACTCTCTTAGCCAGGCTTGGTGGTGCACGCTTGTAATCCCAGCATTTGGGAGGCTGAGACCGGAGGATCCGGGTTTGCGGCCAGCCTCAGCTACCTAATGAGGCATTCCGCAACTTAGTGAAACCCTGTTTCAAAATAAAGAATAAAAAATAGGGCTGGGAGTATAGCTCGGAGGTAGAATGCCCCTGAGTTCAATCCCCAGTACCACACACACACAAAAAAAATAAACAACTCTCCTACAGTACTGCCATGGTTACAGGCTCAGGAAGGTACCACTATTTAACATCTGTATCTCTGCTTCTTCAGGCTTCCTTATCTTTACCTGTAAATTGATGCCATTGTCATGGAAATCATGTCTCTCTTTACAAGCAATATTCTACAACTAAGTCATTGCACTGTGAAAAGATCATGGAAGGCAGTATTGACAAAAAACAAACTCAGTCACAACATGATGATAAAATGTGACTGTCACTTGATGACCTAGTGGAAAACAAATGTCTTCTAAGAACTTCAAGGAGAAAGGAGCAAAGTGTCCTTTGTATCTAGCATCCTCATATAACAATTAGAAGTAATCTTAGAACATGATTTTTTTTTTTTTTTTTTTTTTGCGGTACTGGGGATTGAACTCAGGGGCATTCTACTCCGAGCTATACCCCCAGCCCTATTTTTTATTCTTTATTTTGAAACTGAGTCTCACTAAGTTACGGAGTGCCTCACTAGGTAGCTGAGGCTGGCCGCGAACCTGGATCCTCTGGTCTCGGCCTCCCGAATGCTGGGGTTACAAGCGTGTGCCACCACGCCCGGCTGCTTAGAACATGATTTGATTTGTGTTCCTGATACCTGATTATTCTATACAGAAACTTTCAACTTTCTTTTCTGCAAAAATTTTGTAAGATCATCCATTCTCATCTGAATTGAATGGTTTGGTGGATCCTTTCTTAAGTCAGACCATGAGAACCTCAATTTTTTAATCTTCTCAACTCTAGAATTTTATGTTGCCATGTATATAATGGTTATTTCAAAGGTAGAGAAAACCAATCAGATAAGTTTTCTGTTATACAAAGACAATTGTTAAATCCAGGAACATAGTTCAACTTTTCAGACAAATTTGGTCCAATATTTCCTATATTTTGAGGTATTATCTACCTGTTACCTATATGTTTAATTCTTACTCAAATTTTTTGCTAAATATTTGCTTACATTTTTCATTTTTTCAAAATTTTATTTTCTTGCTCCTTAAAACTATTTACATGATAGGAAACACAAAATTGCAAGCATAATGCCACATTAAATTCACATTGTAATTCAAAATGGTTACTTCTTCTCAAGTCAAGGCTTTCAATATGGAAATAAATCATCCCATAATCCTGAACTTACTTTGCCAAGTATTTTTATACAAAGATAGGTTATAAAATTTATGAAATTTTCTTTAGCAAAAATATTGCAATTGTGGGCACTATTCTAAAAGACAAACAGAATTTACTATACTTAAAAACAGGCTTAATAAAGACAATAACCCATTTATTCATGCAGAGACTAACCTGATGATAGAACAGGAGCAAAAGATTTGAGAAAAAATATTGAACAATAAATTAGAAGGCCCAAATTCTGGTTGAGACAATAATACTCATGTCTTTTATAAACTTGGGCAGATTAATTTCCCAGGGTATACTAATTATGAATGTGCAGAGAAAGGAGTAATAGAAAAATTTACTAAAAACTAAAAGAGACATAAGAAATAAAGACCATTAATTGTTCCACGGAGGGAGAAATCCAGAAGCAGGATGCCCCAGATTTGGTACAGTGGCTGGCTACAACCTTAAAGGAACTGAATTTTCCCCATCCTCCTATTCTACTGTCTCTGTACCCTTAGTCTTGTCACTTCATGCCAAGATGGCTCATTCCCATTTAAATATATAAAGCCAAGAAGCTTAAAAAATTCTCAAGCTACTTTCACTTTTTGGCAGTGAAGTGATCCGCCATATTTCCACTTAAGTGTTGTTGATAAAAACTTGGTAGCGTGGCCAGCCCTTACATGTGTATTCAGGAGAGTCTGAGAAAATGAGTATCTGGTTTATACAGTATCTACAAAGGAAGACACACAAGAGAGAAAGGATACTCATAGCTTTGTTTCTTAGGTGTAGGAGTTAAGTAAACTGATCTCTCAGGTAATATGTAATTTTTTAAAATAAAAAGTAATGAAAAAGCCAAGCACAGTGGCACACTCCAGAAATTCTAGTACTTGGGAGGTCAAGACAGGAAGATGGCAGGTTCTGAGCCAGCCTCAGCAACTTATCAAGACTCTCAGCACCCTAGCAAGACTATCTCAAAATAATTTTTTTTTAAAGGCTAGGGGTGTAGCTCAGAGGTAAAATGCCCTGGGGTTCAATCTCCAGTACTAAAAAAGAAAAAAAAAGTAATGAAAAACAAATAACCTAACTTGTACTTTATACTTTTTAAGGAAGTTTCTGTTTTGATTCAAGCTTTCTGGGATGGCACGTTTTCTCCCTTTCTAAAAACAAAAACAAAACAAACTTCACCCATGATTCTGCATTTCTTAAGTGACCAGTCTCTCCCCTCCTCTAACTAGAAAAAAACCTTCCATGTCATCCAGACACTGAGTCATTCAATTTAACTTTGATGGGGCTGCCTCTATTTTTGAGGTTTAGCCATTGTGGCTTAAAAACATGTAGACACTTTGGATATTTTTCCTAGCACCTCTCAGAGTTTATGCAGTACTAAATTTAAATCAGAAAATTTAAGATGTAAAAGGATAAGCAAATAATTCTATTAAAAAAAAAAGCAGGGGTGATCATCTTCTTAAAAAAATGCAAAGAATTCAAAATGTGTTGCATTTGTCCAACTGACATTCCATTTGTGGTATCTCATAATCCCATGTAATATTACAATGTACCCTGCTTCAGTTTTAAAGAAAATTACACAGCTGCCCCTTATTATTAAAGGCACCCTCCTCCTCACTCCCTGAATAAATGCATGTTCTGAAATTAAAACAAGACACTCCATGAGAACAGCATGGAAGCCCGAGTGTCGCCAGCTTTGCGTGCCAGATGTGATTATCCAGCCACAGTGGACAATGTTGCAATCAACCTATTGGTTCCAGAAACTGTGGACACACAGAGGAGGCTCCGTCTTGGGATGCATGGCCAATGTGTGTTAAAAGCTGCCATGCACAATTGCTTGTTTTACCAAGATGCTCTATGGGAATATTTAGCTGTTACATTGTAAATGCTGTTATTTTGGTTTCTAAAAATGTCCTAACAGGAAATGATTCAAGGGAGGAGTTGCCAGGATGGCTTCTGGGTAGAACCAAGGGGGGAAAACCTGAACCTAGAAACGGAATAGCTAGCAAATGTGGAAACATGAATACTAATAGCAATAAAGTGGATTCTTAAATTCCGAAATAGGTCTGATTAGCCCCCCTCCATTTGCCTTCTCCCGGAAGGCAAGCTCTGTTGGAAGAAGGAGCTCCTACTGCTCTGACTTTGGATTACTTGCCATGTTGACATAATCTGACAAAGGAAGACATCCAGGTAACGTGGGGGCAGAGATGGTGCCTCCCCTCCTTACTCCAGCAGCTATAGCCAACAGGTGGTCAAAGCCTTGTGGAGGGAGTTTCTGCAGGATGGGAAAAGCAGATGTTCAGGCTGTGTTTGTCTGAGAAATACAATGTGGGGACAGGCAAGAGGAGGGCTGGTCAGAAAGTCACCTCATCATTGCTGCATTAGGAGTTTGGCCTTCCTCAGAGAGATGCTAAGAGAAGTTGTTTTGCTTTGGGTACTGGGGATTAAACCCAGGGGCATTCTATCTCTGAGATACACCCCCAGCCCTGTTTTTATTTTGAAACAGAGTCTCGATTGGGTACTGAAAGTCTCACTAAGTTGCTGAGGCTGGTCTCAAGCCTGTGATCCTCCTGTCTCAGCCTTCCAAATACTGAGATTACAGGCATGCACCACACCCAGCTTGAGAAGTGGTTTAGTAACTGAAGAGAAAGGAAGGAAGAAATTAAGGGAGGGGAGGAGGGGAAAGAGACAATGAAGGAGATAGAGAGAGGAAGGGAGGGAGGGAGGAAGGGGCAGAAGAACAAGAGTGGGGGGAATTAAACTGCTTTTTCTCCCTGAATAGGTTCATGTTTACAGAAAAGCTCCCCAAGTATGGAGCTTTTGGTTTATCCAACTTAATTCTCATAGATGATACTTATCAATGGGGTGCTTTAAGTAATAATTTATATTCTTCTACTGTTTGTTAGATCTACAAATACTCAGAAATCACAGCAGAAGCTAAAGAAAAGTACCTCAGATAGAAAAATAGCTATCTACATATGTTCATCAGTAAGGCTGGTGTACCATAACTCACCAATAAAAGCTTTCCAGAATTTTTCCAACATATCTATAATTTTACTTTCACATAAACTCAGTGCTCTCTCCAACTTTTATTTTTAGACTCCCACTTAACCCTTTACTATCAAATATATTTTTCATGTGTTTTAAAATATACGTTGCATACAATTTTAAGACTCAAACTGTTACATCCCTGGGTTTCCCCATATTACACACAGCCTTCAACACAAAAAGTGCTAATGTGGATATATTATTGTAAACTTCCATTAACTTGTTTTTCCATCCAAAGAGGGAAGGGAAGGAGGGAGGAAGGGTCTGAGGGAGGGAGACAGGGAGGAAATGAGGGAGGGAGGGAAAGAGAAAGGAAGGATGGAAGGGAAGAAATGGAAAGTGAAGTCAATAAATATTTATTGAAGGCCATTGCTGGCAAATGGCACAAAGGTGATACAGTGCCTGCATGTTCATGTTCATGAGTAGAGTAATTTTGATTTCATGTCATATATATGATATAATTTTAAGCTTAGAGTCTGGTGTTGCTCCATTCTCTTCTCCTCCCCTTCCCTGGCCCCTGCAGTTCCTGGGAGTTAGAGCAGTGCTTGGAGTTAGAGCCCTTCCTTCTCTATCCCTTCTCCTCTAGGGATGTACACGTGCTAGCTTAGTGGAAGTTTGACTCTGGTTCAGTTAGGAAAAAAGAAAGTATCATGGTTACTAAGTATTAGGCACTCCATGCTTCAATAAGCATGCTTTATTGAATTCTGTTCATTTATTTATATATAAAAATTAACTTCATAAAAATATTTCAACAATTAGATGATCTTGACTGTCAGGAAATTACACCACAATTATCTCTCATTACTCTGATGACACATACTAGTTTCTAAATTTGGTTTTCTTTCCCTTAACTATTCCAAAAATGTTATTTCTGGATAAGCAGGTTAATAGACAATTTTAAATCATTTTGTTGTGTTAAAAATCAATGAGTACAAAACAACTAAAGGTCAACTGGCATAAGGATCTTTTATGATCTTTTAAATAAATATTTAAAAAATAAGACTATTACTTCAGTATGTGAAAGAAAATCTCCCTTTTATGTTCTATTTTATAATGGATGAGAGAATATAATTTAAGTATGTCTGGGACTTTATTTTTTACTTCTCCACTGAGTTAGTATTGGTTTTTTATTCTTTTTTTGTCATTTATGATTTAGCTAATGTTAGCCTATTTTTCAGATCTAAGGCATCCCATGTAAAAATGCTTCCCTATCATCCAATGATTCAGATAAATGTCAAGTTCACATACCTGAGGAGAAGAGGGTTTCTAACACCACCACCACCACCCCTTTGTCATTGAGGACAGAATTTGTCATCTTTTAAATGCTAGGTAGCACAGTTGCAATTGCCTTGAAAAGAAGTTTCTGTTTCCTGAGGCTCCTATAACAGAAATATCAGAGGTCAGAAACACAGAAATAGGAACTCTGAAGATTCATGACTGCATAGCTGCCATTGTTCAGAAATCAAGAAAAACTTGGGAGATGGTGGGTCACTGACAAGGTAATTGGACGGAGGAGATGGAAAAAAGGAACTGCGTAGTCAAATATATCGTAATAGACAAAAATAGCACGTGGCTGAGGTTTCCTTGCACTGAATGAACCTGAAAGCATTCAAGATGTATTATTGGCTAATTATGCTATTACTGTGAGATATTTAGCATTATAACCCTATAACTTACTGGACTGTTCTATTTAATCTTAAATTCAACAATACCAATAAGGAAATATTACAGTTTGGGCCACCGACTAAAAATAAAACATAGCCACTAACCTCCAGGAATTTACAATGCAGGAAGGAAACCACATAAATGCGAACCTGACCATAATGTAATATTTCGATGAAGTGATCCATAAAGCCAAGGGCTGAGGGCTGAGAAGAGAGCGACACCACAACAGGAAGGAGCTCTGGGGACCATCTTTTCTGGAGGATTCTTGGACTTTGGTCAAATGACAAGCTTCCTGCAGGAAACCAGGCCGCCCAGCTCTTGGTCAGCGTGGCAGGCCGTGTTCACTCTGCTTCAGGGCGCAGAGTGGGATCCAGGCCTGGCCAGTGAGAACACCTGACACCCCATGCATCCCACTGATTCAGAGGAAGGCACCTGAGCCACATTGGGCATTCAGAGAGCATCCTGAAACTCAGCAATAAGCACAGTAAGAAGCCTCTCTTTTCCAATTGGCCTGAACCCCATGGGGGTTCTGGCAATCATCTTACCATCATGCATCATTTGAGAAAGTAAATTCATATCCTGCCACTGCCATAACAAATCTCCATAAACTTGGAGGCTTAACACAGCAGAACCATATTCTCTCATAGTTATAGGGCTAGAAGTTTGACATCAGTTGCAGTGTGCTGCAAACAAGGCACTGGCTGGACCCCACTTCCTCCAAATGCTCTAGAGGACAGAGGACAAGCAGCTCCCGGCATCTGCTAGTTTCTGGCATCTGCTGGCATTTATTTGCTTGTGGCTGCATCCTTGCAATCTTTGCTTCCTTTTTTTACATTGCCTTTTCTTCTTTGGTGTGTATCAATTCTCTCTCTCTCTCTTCTCTTTTCTCACTTCTCTTTTCTCTCTCCTCTCTTTCTCTCTGGGAATTCTGCCTCACCCTTATAAAGACACTTATGATTGATTACAGTTAGGGCCCTCTAAAATAACAGTCTCCCCCTGACCAAATCCTTACCTTAATACCATACACAAAGATCTTTAGTCCTTAAAAAGTAATATTTACAGGTTCCAGGAATTAGGACTTGATACCTTTGGGTGGCCATTATTCAGTTTACTGAAGATCATACAGAGAAAAGCAGAAATTTGAAATGGAGAGATAATGGGTTATGACAACATCATTTGAATGCCTGGAATAATCTTCACCCCACTTTTCAGTTGTAAACCCAAAGATTTGTCAGCATAAGTTTTCAGTCACTTGGGCCCATGACAGTTTTGCTTGATTTAGGATTCTTTCAGTTGTAAACCCAAAGATTTGTCAGCGTAAGTTTTCAGTCACTTGGGCCCATGATAGTTTTGCTTGATTTAGGATTCTAGTTGGCTCCATGTCTAGGGGATCAGAGAGATTCAGCCTGCTTTCTTCACCTTTTTATAACCATCATAACATTTTTCTTTTTAGCCAGTATCCACTCTGCCCAGACCCATTGCTCATGATTGTGTACCATGATCAGGTTTTGCTATTAACTTGCTTTTTAATTCCATGAAGACAGAGAGATGAAAAAGTTTTAATATTTTCAAAAAAAAATTTTATGCTAGTTATTATCTGGCCCATTACATTTATAATCATGAATATGTGAGTCCAAGACATGGACTGTCTCTCAGGAGGTCAATTCAAATACAGATGGGAAAGAAGCAGTCAACAGAGGGTAGCAACACTGGAGACCTAGTGCTAGAGTCCCAGGGCTTTCAATAACAAAGCCTGGCTTAAACAACAGAGATGTATCCTGTCACAGGTGTGGAATCTAGAAGTCTGAAGGCATCGTACTGGCAAGGCCCTACTCCTTCCAAAGACTTGAAGGAAGGATCCTTCTTTACCTCTTCCTTGCTTCTGATGCCCACTGGCAGCTCTTGCTATTACTTGGTTTGAAGATTCATCACTCCAATCTCTGCCTCTGTCTTCATGTGGCTTTCTTTCTCTGCCTCCTCAGTGCCTCAGTGTCCCTGTGTCGAAATCGCCCTTTTTTAAATAAGGACATTAGCCTGCCAATTGTAACTTGATTACATCGGCAAAGACCCTATTTCCAAATAAGTTCACCACATTTATAGGTACTAGAGGTTTGGACCTGAGCATATCTTCTGAAGTGATAGAAGTTAACCCAGAATAGGTCAAGGGAGGACAAGGTGGCATTCAAGGCCTCCACAATGACTTGGTACTGCTGAACTTAACACTGAAAATATGTGTTGAAAATGAAGTTAATTGTGATCCCCTTAAGTGCAGCATACAATTATAAATAATGGCACTGGGAAGTGGTACAGCTCTTCTTTGTCTTTGTGAGAAAGGGCTTCGGAGAGGGATTTTCTGGTGCAGCATGACTGAAATAATGATACTTTTATTTCCAATGATGTATTAAACTCAAGGAAGGATATAGCAAAACAGACTGTCAGATAATCTTACAAAATAGCCAACTTAGCTCAGAACTATTTAGAAACAAAATGAACCAAACAAGCTGAATCATTTCAGATGGCCACTTACTCGTCATGACTATCTTAAATAGCTACATCTGAGTGATGTGTTATTCATCAAGAAATTTCTTACAGAAGTAACATTTGAAAGAGTCAGAAGGCCTAGCTTCTATGCCAGTCTCTGTCATTAACCAACTCTATAATTTTGGAACAGGCCTTTAATTGCTTAGGATCTCAATTACTTTATTATGTAAAATGAAGGATTGATAATCTAGATAATTTCAAAGGTTCCTTTTTCAAAAATTTTCCTAAGGATATTATATGCTTCTCTGTGATAATATTAGCATTTATTTATCATGCTCTGCACAGCGCAATAAAACAAATTAATGATAGGTAAGTCCTACTGTGCCTATGGGTGCCTTTATCATCTTAAAAGAAATGATGAGCTGGGGGGGGGGTCTCAATTTTATGGACACAAGATAGCTGCTATAGCTCCAAGCATCACATCTTCACAAAGCAGTGTTCAAAATAGGAAAGGTGAAAAGCCACTCCTCCATTTTTGTACCAAGGAGACAAACCTTTCCCAGAAGCCTCTGACAAAACTTATTTCATGTCCAGTTAGCTGAGACTGAATCACAGGGCCATGCTGTAACAAAAAGGAGGCAGGGAGAATCAATATTTAACTCTTCTCACCTCTGCCATGGGAGATGAGTTCTAATAGCAAAAAAGGGGAAGGACTAAAAACAGGGTCAGCTAGAGAAACTCTTGATTCAAAAGAAAGTGACCCAAGAACCTCTTGTACAGTCTCCAACAGTCCCCTAGACTGAACAGGGTTCTCAATGGAGACAGTGATAGAAAAGGAATTGGAGACACTAATTTTTGTTAGTCATACCAACAATGTTGCGTAGCCTAGGCAATGGCGCTCATTAGGTATATCAACTTGGACAAATTATATAGTACCTCTCCAGGGCTCAGTTTCTTCATCTATAAAATGAGTGTAATACGTGTCTTACAGATTTAGTCTAACGATTAAATTGTATAACGAGCTTAAAGTGCTTGTGTAGGGTCAGACATAGATACACACTATACAACCTATTTCTCCACTGTGGCACTCTCTCTTTTTCTAAGTATATACTTTTTGGAAAGGGGTTATGGTTAAGCAACCCATAAAAGTGGGTTATCAATGGTATACTATGATGCCCGGCTCCACTGTGTCAGGAA
Organism: Graphiurus murinus; assembly: GCA_004027655.1. NCBI lineage: Eukaryota > Metazoa > Chordata > Mammalia > Rodentia > Gliridae > Graphiurus > Graphiurus murinus. The sequence continues at coordinate 22,880 of PVLC010012863.1, forward strand.
TAAGCTGCACAGACCTCCTGGTGGGGAGGGTCAGCTTGTGGACACGGTTGTTACCTGTTTGTGGTATCCAGAAGCAATTGTACAAGAAAGCCTTCACTGGCAATCAAGAATAACTGATGGTGGCAGAAGGCTTGGGGGCCCTAGATGATATCCATCATGTGTAAAAATTAACCCCCTTCTTGACCTTCCAACCTAGGAGGAGAATAAGCATTGACACACAGAGCTAGAAGAAACTCTCCTCAATCAAGCAAAAATATTCAAAAGGAGCTTACTATTTATAATGACTTATCTAGATGACCCTACATTTATCTCCCCTAGCTAAACCTAAATAAAGCAACATTTCCACTCATGCAGTGGCCACTTTGGGGCCATGGGACAAGGGCCAGGCAGAAGAGTATTTTAAGGAGTCTTAGGAAGAAAGGTGTAGGCCTGGCCCCTGATTGTGTCATGAAAGTACATAGGGAAGAAGAAAACAAATTTTTGAGTGTGATTGTATATCCCTATCGTTTATATCTAAATTTCCCCGGGGGCTCATGTGTTGAAGGCTCAGGCCCTGCTTGGTGGCACTATTGAGGGGTGGTGGAAACTTCAGGAGGTGGGGCCTAGTTTGAGAACATAGATCACTAGGGGCCAAACCCTTGAAGGGTACACTGGCAATCGGGCTCCTTTCTCTGTCTGTCTGTCTCTTTCTCTCTCTCTCTCTCTCTGCCACCATGAGAGAAGCAGCTTTACTCCACCACACATTACCCACCATGATGGTCTGCCTCATGACAGAAACAGCAGAGCCCAGAAACAACAGAGCCAAGTGACCATGGAATGAAACCTTGAACCAAAATAAATCTTTCCTTCTGAGAAAGTTGACTTTCTCAGGTATTTTATCATAGTAACAAAAAGTGACTAACACATGAGTCAGCTTTATAAGTTCAAGACATATAACTTATCATTTTGAGTTTAATATTACATTTTTGCCCTTGTAGTATAGCTCAAATAGTCAATCACATGGGGTGAAGCATTACACATATTTAAAAAATAGTGATCCTATCCCATACTCATTGAGCTCTTATCTTGTGCCAGGCATGTACTATGTATTCTACATACGACTTCATTTACTCTTCACAATGCTTCTAAGGCAGGAACGTCTATTATCTCCATTTTCTACTTGGGGAAACTGAGAGTTAAAGACCTCAAATAACTTGTCAAATACTCTCAGAGTATGTGAGTGAGCAAAGGCTCAAGTCGAGGTCTGCCTGCCTGTGGTCTAATCTTGTTTCCACCTGACACCATGCCAATCGGTGGCTCACCAGAGAGGCACCTTCCCACTAGTGTCCCATTTGCCAGACCATACTGAAGTGAGCTTGTTTTATTTGGTTTGGTTTGTTTTTTGGGGATTTTTTTCATACCAGGGATTGAACCCAGAGGCATTCTACCGCCAAGCTATACCCTCAGTCCTTTTTATTTTTTATTTTAAAACAGGGAAACAGGGCCTCAATTAAGTTGCTGAGGCTGGCCTTGAAACTACAATCATCCCGTCTCAGATGGGAATTATAGACATGCGACACTGCCTGACTGAAATGAGCTTTGTTTTTTTTTTTTTGTTTTTTTTTTTGTGGTACTGATGATTGAACCCAGGAGCATTCTACCTCTGAGCTACACCCCCAGTCCTATTTTTTATTCTTTATTTTGAAACAGGGTCTCACTAAGTTGCAGAGTGCCTCACTAGGTAGCTGAGGCTGGCTGCGAACCTGGATCCTCCGGTCTCAGCCTCTCAAATGCTGGAATTACAAGCGTGCACCACCATGCCCGGCTTGAAATGAGTTTTTAACTTGTCTTTCTACACAGGTGGTTTGAACCATTTGTCTTTGGATCCTAGACCTAGGACAATGTTGACGTTGGATAAATATACAAATATAGATTGAACCAATGAATAAACAAGCTGTAAAACAGGCCACATACAAAGGAGCGCTGAATTCAGAAGAGGGGAGGTAACCACAGGCTGTGGAGGTTGGGAAAGGCAGGGCCTGAGCTAAGCCTGGAAGAGGAGAGAACTTAAACATGTAGGGAAGGTGGGAGAGGATTCTGGGAAGAGAATACTATTTTAGCAAAAGCCAAATGCCTAATGCATTTTTTGGTACTAATTCTACCTCTCCTACAAGATATTTTTAGTTGCATAGTTCATTATGCTTAGCATGAATAAGCGTCTTACATTATTTTCATGTCAGCCAGCCCCTTGTGCTGGACCACAGACATGAAATGTGGCCTCTGCTTCATTATGATCTTCTTCCAGAAACAACAATCCATTAAAAGTATAAAACTGCATTGAAGGTCAGAAACCCCGTGGACAGCTTGTATCCAGCCACATATTCTGCCCTCAAAAAAATTCAATAGGGAAAACTAATCAATGTTCACAAGGTTAACTAATTAACCAAGCACAGATGACTGTGCAAAATATACATATATATGAAATGTCAGTGACCAAAAACCACGAATTAAGTGACAATCACCTATTATCCCCAAAATGGTAGATTCCAATTTGAACCAAGGCAGAACCTTTTAATTAACTGATATTGCTAGTGTTTTCAAAAGCAAAAAGTCACTTGTTCTTGGTTATTATTACTCAAACCCAACCCCCCTCCCCCAGAACCTTTAATTAACTGAAGAAACAAAACACGAAAAAATAATGTCTGAAATTTTTATGAAAGCTTAGCATACACACAGAAAGTGTATATATTTTAAGCATGAGCTTAATGGATTTTTTGGTCTCAATACAGTTGAGTTTGGTAAGCAATGCCAAGCTCAAGGATAGAATACTTGGGTCACTTCAGGGTCCTCTGTCATGGCCCCTTGCACTCAGTACTCCAGTGCACAGCCATCCTACCCATTTCTAACACCATTGGTAAGTTTTCTTATGTTTATGTTTTATGTATAAAAGGCCACACAGCATGTCTTACTTGAGGTCTGGCTTCCTCCATATTACATTTCTGGGTCTCATCTATATTTTTGTGTGCGGTTATAAATCATTCGATCTCATTTTTTTCCCCCCAGCAACAGTTCTCACAGTGGGTTCACCAGTATGGTCCAGAAATAAACTATTTTCATAAATATAGTAAGATCTAGCGTGACTTTTTCATTGTGTTTATAACACAAAAGTAACAGTGGACAAAATTGCTAATACCTTACTGCAAATCAAGGCAACAGCACCATGGTGTTCTGGTCATTACTTTATTATTGTTCAACACCATGAACTGCCAGTTGACCAAAACAAACAATAAACAAGACCAAAAACTACTATTTTCACTTAGTGGCCTTGCTTTAAAAAATAATAATAATAATGTTAATTCTCAATCCTAGTGTATATATATTTTAAATATTTTCTATGTGATGTAAAGTATCCAACTACATGTAGCATTAAAAAAGTTCAGTAGGGAAAAATAATCAATTATCACAAGGTTAACTAACTAACCAAGCACAGATTACTGAATATATATATATATATATATATATATATATATATATATATGTATGTATTCAGTGTCAAATGACCAGAAAGCACAAATTCTTACATGGGAGTCACCTAATAGTCCAAAAATGATAAATTCAAACTTGAACCAAAGCAGAGCCTTTTAATTGACTGATATTGCTACTGTTTTAAAAAGCAAAAAGTCACTTACTCTTGGTTATTTTTACTCAAACACAACCAAAGCACTTCTACTGTGTCCTCAGGCATAGTACATGAAAAGAATTCATGAGGAAACAATGGTTTGCGCTTTAAGCTGAACTCACCTGTTTGTCATGGGACATCATTTTCACTTTAAAGTATGACTGACGGGGAGACTATAATTATTGAGATCTGGGTATTTGACAAACGTTTTGTCAAAAACAAATGAAGCAAGCCTATAATTTCAAGGAAAACTGACAGAAATTAGATGCCAATGATACAACTTGAGCTTTCAAATAAGAATCAGAATTTGAAGGAAGGCTAAGGCAGGAGGATCGCAAGTTTGAGGCCAGACTGGGCAACTTAGTGAGACCTTGTCTTAATATAAAATAAGAAAAGGGACGGGGATGTAGCTATGTAGTAGAGAACTTGTCTAGCATGTAGAGGGCCCTCAGTTGAGTCTCTGTTAGTGTGATAAAAAATAATAATTAAAACTTTGAAAAACATTTATCACCATGAACTTGATAGCTTACCAACGATAGCTTCCCAATTCAAAGACTTTAGTATATTGACTTGTAAATATACTATATAAGGAAGTATGCAAAAATTTGGATGATCTGAGTAGCTCAGTGAGCTAATATTGCCCAGATAACCAATGCATGATACAAATTCATGTGTAGGTAAAAGTCCCATTTAAAGTACAATGGATATTAATGTAACAGAAGATGTTACATTAGAAGTTCAGATATGATTTCAGAATACACGTTGCAACTAACACTTAAGAAATAACCAATTGTCAAGTTCTGGTGTGTCATCAAAGGAAATATCCACATTTATTTTAAGAAAACTGAAATACTTACTTGTGAGACTGGATTTTCTTCATATGCTTTAAATAAAACATATAACAACTGATTGAATGGAGAGTCATAGATAAGGAATCCAGCTGTCTTCTCATAAGCCAGAAATTAAAGAGATTGCCAAAAAAGTAAAACGGTACCTTTATTATCACTAATTAATTGTTTGGTTTGTAAAATAAAGCAACTTGTTAAAAAAAAAAAGACATGCAATTTATATTAGTGTGCAGTTAATTTATTTTAAAATTAGTTTATAAATTTTTTTGAAATTTCTGTTTTAAGTTACAATATGATACATATCAGTAGCTATAACCCACATAACCAAAAGTCCTTCAGGATGCTCAATTATTTATTTATTTATTTATTTATTTATTTATTTATTTATTTATTTATTTTTGGTACTAGGGATTGTGAACCCAGGGGCATTCTACCTCCAAGCTACACACTCAGTCCTTTTTATTTTATATATTGAAACAGGATCTCACTAAGCCTCTGGTCTTGAACTTTCGATCCCCCTGTCTCAGCCTCCCAAGCACTGGGATTACAGGTCTGTACCAAAGGCATAAATGGCTTTAAGGCCAAAAGTTTGGGAACCCTTCTGTACAGCATTTCATATGAGCAGTGATTTAATTTAACAGTAACTTCTGAGAATGTTCTTGAGATAATGTGTATTTAGCTTGACTTCCTCATCTGGTTTTTCTCCTTGTGGTTTCTTCTTCTCTCCAATCCTTTGGCACCTGCACCGGACCCATCAGATTATTCTCTAGCCCAGCACTTACAGTGACTGTTACATCAGGTGCACTTTTTCCTGGCAGGAATGTTTCAGAAGATTTTACCAAGAGTGTAGAACTGTGCTGTGGCTTTAAGGATTTAGCTATAAAGAGGTCAGAGGAGGACAGTACAAACAGAGTAATACAAGCAAGAATTTTTCTTGGATTATGGATATAGTTTCTTGGGCGTCTCAGCTTAACATCATCTCCTAACACCAACTATCAAACAATCTGCCTGTGTGTCTGTAACATACAACCTGTTCTGTTTTCCTCATAGCACCCATCAATATCTGTCTTTTCTTCTTGTTTTTTGTGTCTTTATTTTCTTTCTTCCCTTCTACCTTCCCAAAATGTGAGCTTGAAGACTGCAGAGATTGTGTCTATCTTGTTCATTGACTAGAACTCTGCAGGGAACACTTATGGTACACTCTACCCAATATCAGAATTCACATTCTTCTCAAGAGTCCACAAAACATACATACAGTAGACCAATCCCGGGCCATAAAACAAACTTCCACAATGTAAAAGAATTGAAATCATACATTGCATCCTCTGACACAATGGAAGCAAACTATTAATCAGCAACAGAAAAATAAAGAATGCATTTATAAATAGTCCGTGGATGAAAGAGAAAGTCCAAACAGAATAAAACTTACAGTGAGCTGCATAAAATGACATTGTAAGATTTAAAAAATGTGGACACAACTGAAGAGGTACTGAGAGAGAAGTTTGTAGCACAAAGTATTTACATTGCAACAAAAGAAAAGTCTCAAATCAATAATATAAGTTCCTACCTCAAGAACCTAGAAAAAAGAGAGAAAATAAAAATAGAAGGAAATACTAAAGAGCAGAAATCAATGAATTTGAATATAGAAAACAACAGAGAAAATCAATGAAACAAGAGACATGATTCTTTGAAAATATCAATAAAGTTGACAAACCTCTAGTAAGACTGACAAAAGAAGAAAAAAATAAAAAAAAGAGAGAGAAGCTACAGACCACCAATACCCAGAATGAAACAGGGCTATCATGACAGGGTAACATGGGAATACTGTGAACAGTTCCTCACATGGAAATCTGGCAACTTAGATGAAATGGACCAATTCCTTTAAAGTCACAAAGCACCACAACTAATCAGGAATGGAAGAGATAACTGTATATAGTCTAATAACTATTAAAGAAGTTGAATTAATAATGAAGAACCTCCCAAAAGAGAAATCTCCAATCCCAGAAGATTTCATTGGACAATTCTTCCAAATGTACACAGAAGAGTTAATACAAATTGTATATGATCCCCTACAGAAAATATAAGATGAGGAAACACTTCAAATTAAATATCTTATGAAACTTGCATGACCCTGTTACCAAAACCAGATGGACATGGTATAAAAAAAAAATGCAGACCAATATCACGCATGAAAATGAAGTGAAAGTCCTTAAGAAAACACTAGCAAACAGAATTTAGGAATATATAAAAGAAACAATATACTATGGCCAATGGAGGTTTATTCCAGGAGTGCAAAGTTAGTTCAAACATTTAAGAATCAATGTAATACATAATATTAACAGGCTAAAGAAAAGAATCATGTAGTCATATTACTTGATGAAAGAAAACACTGGACAAAGTTCCATACTCGTTCATACAAAATTTGAAAACTAGGAAAAGAGGACAACTTCAAAGTTGAAAAAGCTATTATTATATTTATGATGAGAGACTGAATGCTTTCTCAAGAACAAGGCAAAGACATCTGTGCTCACTACTTTTATTCAACATAGTATTGAGGGCTTACATAGTCCAATTAAGCAAGAAAAGGACATAAAGGCTTACTGGTTAGGAAGGGGGGAAAAAGACTATTTCTATTTGCAGACAACATGGCTGTCTACATAGATAATCCCAAGGAATATACAAATAAAACAAAATAACCTACAAAGCAAATGAGCTTAGCATGATCACAGAATAACAGGATACCGTGTGTGTGTGTGTGTGCGTGCATGTGTGTGTGTGTGTTTGTGTAAATGATTTTATTCCTGTGTGCTAGCAATGAATACATGAGTACCAGAATTCAAAATACAATACTACTTACAATCATTAAAAATACTTAGGTGTGACTCTAACAAAACATATGGTATTATTTGTGTGCTGAAAACCACAAAATGCTGATTAAAGAATATCTAAATAAATGGAGAAACAGTGTTCATGGGCTGAAAGATTCAGAATTATAAATATGTTAATTATCCCTAATTCTATATGAAGTTGAATCAATTTCCTCCCAAAATCCCAGTCAGAATTTTTGTAGATACAAGCAGGATTATCTTTCTAAAATTTATGTGGAAAGGCAAAGGAACAGAATAGCTAAAGAAAAAAATGGGTGGAAATGGGAACACTTTAACTTATGTAGCTTCAGCAATTAAAATCATGTTGTAGGCCGGGCGTGGTGGCGCACGTTTGTAATCCCAGCATTTGGGAGGCTGAGACGGGAGGATCCAGGTTTGCGGCCAGCCTCAGCTACCTAGTGAGGCACTCCACAACTTAGTGAGACCCGGTTTCAAAATAAAGAATAAAAAATAGGGCTGGGGATGTAGCTCAGAACGCCCCTGAGTTCAATCCCAAAGAACCGCAAAAAAAAAAAAAAAAAAATCATGTTGTAGTTGTAGAGGTCTACACATATAGAAATATGGAACAAAATAGAGAACCTAGAAATAGAGCCACACAGATATGTCCAAATGACTTGTTGAAAATGCAAATCAATTCAATGGGAGAAACATTATCAAAAGGATATGCAGATATGAACTTCACTGCATGCTGACACACAAAAAAGAAACAGATGGGACTTTGGAATTTGTGCTCATGATTATTCATTTATTTATTATTTACTTATTTATTGGTACTGGGGATTGAACCCAGGGACAATCTATCTACCTCCAAGCCATAGCCCTAGCCCCTTTTTTTTTTTTTTTTTTTGCAGTACTGGGGATGGAACCCAGAGGCATTCAACCTCTGAGCTACACTCTCAGTCCTATTTTTTATTCCTTATTTTGAAACAAGGTCTCACTAGGTTGCAGAGGGCCTTACTAAGCAGCTGAGGCTGGCTGTAGCCTCGAACCCAGATCCTCCAATCTCAGCCTCCCAAGTACTGGGATTACAACTGTGTGCCACCATGTCCAGCAGCCCCAGGCCTTTTTTATTTTTTATTTTGAAACAGGGTCTCCCTAAGTGGTTGAGGCTGTCCTCAAACCTGTGATCCTCCTGTCTCAACCTCCCAAGTACTGGGATTACAGGCACATGCCACCCTGCCTGCCTCATAATATTATTTAGGACTAAATGATCCAGAATGTATAGGTGCTAAACTAATAGATTCTCACACAAAGTACATATGCCTCAAGATCTTAAGGCAGCCTCTCTGGGATCTTTCCCCCAGTCATTCCCACTGTCAATACAGGAGGAGTATGGACTGGAAAAAAACAAACTTTAGGGGTTGGGACTTTCACCGGAAAGAAAGAAAACTCCCTTTGATCTAGTGGTTTCTGGGGAGGATTTAAACACTCCAATGAACAGTCCTATAAGCAGCCTGAGACAGGGCTGGCCCTAGAGGCTTTGTCCCGAACGTAACTTATCCCTTGTGGTACTTCCTGGCATACCCCCTACCCACTCATCATGCGCAATGAAGTTTTTTTTTTTTGGGGGGGGGCGCAGGGCTTGCAGTCTGGTCCCTACTGGGGTAGAATTAAGAGAGAAACCATTTTTTTTTTTGGATGGAGTAACTAAAGGTACAGAAAGGACCTGGTCTCTGCTACCCTCCATACATGACAACAAATCAGAAAGATGGTAAAAATGTTTCTCTGCTTCTAAGCAGCAACCTCATAAAGGTCCTTGACAACAGAGGCAGCTGTTTGGTGACTGTGCAGGAAGTCCAGATGGAAGAGTATGGAGGACTCACACCGCTGGGTATTGAGAGGAAATAAGATAATATTTTGTAGTCATTGAGGCTGGAACATTTGGGTCTCACTAAGTTAAAAGCAAAGGTTATTCTCCCCTTTTCAATAACACACAATGTCTTTTCATTAGAAGCCTGAAATAGCAGGGTTTTTCTCTGCTCCTCCATTCCTTTGAAACCCTGCTCATAATTAGCTTCCCACTGCCCCGCCCAAGTTTTCTCGATTACTCATCAGCTGGTCTATTCATGTTGCAGGTCCTGCTTTCTCAGCCTCCATAGTCTCACCAAGTGTAGCCTGTGTGTGGTGATTTGTTACTTTAAGTCCATATTGCTGATCTCCGGGGAACATAGGTAGTTTCCCTTCCTTACTGCTTTCAAGTGTTTCCAAATTAATCTGTTCTGTTCACAGAGGCTTTGAATCTGAGGTCTGTGGCTATGAGGGTTTGTGGATAAAATTCACGTGACTGACATGTTTGTGCAGAAAAAAAATTCATGTCTTTATTTTCATTAACATCTAACTGAAATTCCATGTTTCCTTATTATTAATGTAAAGAGCAAATCACAATGAAATAAATAGAATGTAGAAATGACTTTTATATTGCATTCTAATAGTTTTGGGTATTTCAAAATTCAGTTATGCTCATCAGTATTATTAGATGTACCACTAGACCAAATATTTATAAATAAGCAGATATATCATAAATTTTAAAAATATTTTGATGACATTATAAATATAATTTCTTTGTAACCCTACATAAAGCAAAAATAGAGCTGGGGGTGTAGCTCAGAGGTAGAATGCTCCTGGGTTCAATCCCTAGCACTGCCAAAACAAAACAAAACAAAACGTGAGATGGGATCAGTATGCTCAATTAAATTGTCCAAAAAAATAGTAGCCAAAGAGATGAAAAATTCTTCAAATAGACAAAAATCTCTATACCACAATCTCTATGCCACAGTAGAATATTATGCAGTAACTGTAGACGTTCTGTAGACTTTAATGGCATATATAGAAAGATGTTTACCACATATTATGTAAAAGAAAAGGTGTACAGTGTATGATCTTCTTCTGTAAACCAAACATCCACACACATACACATACACTTATAACATATAGAAAACAGATGTCAAGACATAACACAAAAATGCTAATGATGGCTACTTACAAATGTTGGGAACTATGGTTAATCTTTGTGTTTATTTCATTTGTAAAAATTTTCATGAACTTGTAATTAGTTTTGCAAGAAAAATAAATGCAAATTCATATTATTTTTAAAAGAAATGAAGTCCTAAAAAGGAACCCAAAGAATACTTAAGTCTTAACTGAAATCACCTAGGTACTCATACATTCAGCAAATAAGCCTTGGTTTAATATTATAGGATGAATTAATGATATCTACAGGATCCACTATTATCGTGAATTAAAATCTGCTGATTTTCATGCAAATTCTTGCTGGCAGTTGAGCCAGCAAGAATTTTAATTAAGCACCATTTATCAACTTGCCAGGCCATGGTAACTAAAGTCAATACTACACTTAGCTAAAGTATTTGACAGGTACTCCTTTCAAAACCATGACCCATCAATCAATAATAATTTTGTCTTCAGAACGCCCTTTTTGTTTTAGTTTCCTGACTTGTGTTTTTTAATGAGTGTCTTATAACAAAATAATAATTAATTTAAATCCTCTTACCCCATCCTATAAAAATAAGCATATTTTATAGCAACACTTGAATGAACTTATTTTCCTCATGACAAAACCTTCTCTTTCCTTCATAATTATGTCATACTTTACAATTTGAATACTTCTGAATCATATTGTCACTGGAGAAAATATTTACTGCATTTTATTTTCTTATCTTTGTATTAGGAATTCCAAAATCCTTCTGGGCCAAATATGAATGACTATCTTACCTCTTATATGTTAATAAAATTTTAGTAACTGGAAAGATGTACTAGGTTTTAGTAATTCTCCCAAGTGAATGCTTCATGACTTTAAAATATAACTCTTCTAAAATTAGGCATTCATCTAACGTGCAAGATGTGACTACAAAGTAATTGGCCTAATATTGTTGTTTGTGTTCATAAAAAGCACCAGCGATTATGTAAGAAATGAATGTCATCCCCTCTGAGTAGTCTCCTTAGGAGACCCCAGACTAGCTTCAATGACATTTGTCTCTGCTCAGAACAATTTTAGGACCTCTCTTTGGGGATTTAGTCCGTTCTATTTTATTTTAAACAAATATCTGTAAAGGTAGACATGGACACACAAGGATCTTGCTCACATAAATAGAATGTTGTGTGTATTCACACAGGAATTGGAAGACCACCTAACTAAGTGGCTTGTGACTGGACGACTTTGTTCTTTGCTTCTTGCGTTTTCGTTTCCTGTAATGTATATATTAACTTTAAAAAACAGAGGTTATTTTGCAAACCTGAAAAAAAAAGTAAAATTGGATTTGATAGTCACCAACTGCTTAAAGTAATCTAGGGTGTAAGATGGCACCCTGGCTTCATCAGGGAGAAAGAGGTGGTAAGACAGTAAGATTGGTGGGGGGTTTGTGGTGTGATTCTCCAATATATTAAGGATGATATTCAAAATATTCAGCAATATTTATGAAAAGACATAAGCAGTCCGACCTGATAGTCCCAGAGAGGACTGTGACCCATCTTCAGGCATCACTCTCTAGGTAGCTGCATTGTGAGGCATGCCAAAGAGGCGGGGGCATAGCAATGGAAATGAGTGGGCATTAGGGATTTCTGAGCTGTAGCATTTGTCAACCAATAAAAAGAAATCGAGGTATTTTAATATCTACTGAGTAGCAGTCCTTCCAAAGTGAAGCAGCCATTGTTGCTGTTGTGTGGCTTATGTATTGACCTGGAGGTCTCTGCCCAAGAATTGTCTGAGGCAGGTGTGGTGGCACAGGCCTATAATATCCAGTACTTGGGAGGCTGACACAGGAAAATAGCAGGTTCAATGCCAGCCTCAACAACTTAGCAAGACCCTGTTTTAAATTAAAAATTAAGTCAGTTGTGATGGCACACGCTTGTAATCCCAGCATTTGGAAGGCTGAGACTAGAGGATCCGGGTTCGCAGCCAGCCTCAGCTACCTAGTGAGGCACTCCGCGTGAGATCCTGTTTCCAAATAAAGAATAAAAAATAGGGCTGCGGGTATAGCTCGGAGGTAGAATGCCCCTGAGTTCAATCCCCAGTACCACACACACACAAAAATTAAAATTAAAATAAGGATAGGGGTATAGCTTGGAAGTAGAAATCCCCTGAGTTCAATTCTCAGTTACACATACACACACACACACACACACACACACACACACACACCTATTTGAAAGTATTAAGGGCAACATCAGCCATATTGGAATAAGCATGTAGGATTCCAGGAAAACTATTTTGATAGTAACTGCTTATCTGAATATTTATTCCCTAAACTCATTAGGAATGGGCTCCATGCCTTTTCACTTTTATGTCCTAGCACCAAACACATGCTTGGCATACAGTGGTTGCTTCATAAATTGTTAAATAAATGGCCTGTTTGTTAAAGAAAAATAACATCAAAGTAAAATCTCATCTTTAAGGCTTTTAAATTTTACTTTTCATTTTTAGATCAGTAAACACTCTTCATTTTATTGGAGATAATTCTAAGAATCTCTTAACAGTGAAAAGCACTAATATTTATCCGTGACTCAAAATACTTTGGAGTGCAGCCTGCTTCTCTCTTGAAAGCCACCCTTTTCAATGTTCTTTTAATTATTACATGACTTTGGAAAGCCACAAGCAGATGTGAATCTGCCTTCAACTCTTTGAAGTTTCTAGAATTTCTAGCCCAAAAGAACTTTCCTTTTAATAGGTTAGACTTGAGGCTTTCCTGAGTCTGGGGCTACTATATGTGGATACCCTTTAGAGTCAAGCCACAAAGGAGCTAAGCCACTTCTCCATGTCTGCATGGCTAGTCAGGGATGAAGGTAAGTTTTGAAAACAGGAATTCTGATTCCAGAGCTGAGCACCTTCAATGAATACAGTAGAAGGAGCAGAAGCCTGTTGATCTTCATCAAGCCACAGAGTAGGAACTGAAGGATTTCCTGTAGCTAAAAAGTACCTTATATTTCCTATTATACTGACCCTAAGAGATCAAGTGTGACAGGAGAGACCTCATTGTGCCTTAATCCTGCAAGTGTCTATTGAACACATACAATGTTCCAGGTCCTGCTAGGTTCTGGCAGGAAAGAAAAGGGACCCTCAATCTCTTTCTGGTTGCTGAACATAACATCTAGAAACTTACTTGAGTCTTCTAGGATTCTTTTTCCACTACTCGAATGGGGGAAAAACTGAACTTCACCCTGTGTTCAGTTTGAATTCTGAAGCCCAAATACTCATCCCTGATAAAATGCAAAACAAACTTATCTGTAGAAAGGAGATGATCAATTACTTTCCTCTTTCTTGATTCTCCTGGGGGAACCTTTGATCTCTCTGGACATCTCGTCCCTATAAGGGTAACAACAGAGGGAGGAGGAAGTGGAGGTTAGGGATGAAGCATGTAGACTTTTTGGAGCATGAGCATCGCATAAACATTCTATCAACATAGGCACCATTGCCCGTTGATGCAAGATAATTTTGTATGATGCTGGTGTTTGAAGCCAGTGACTCCCAGACTAATTGGTTGATACACAAACTTTTGTTTTCAGAGGCATATCAATTTCTAGAGTGGCCTTTTTTATTATCATAAATAGAGACAATAGCAGTATTAATTGAACTTTGTACTTCCTGAAATGATGGAGTTGCATTTTAAAGGCAGGTTAATAAATAACTAAATAGAAGGCTACCGAAGAACTAAACCCAAGGCTAGTAAATAATATTAAATGCCCCACACAAGCCGAGAGATAAGAGCACTATCTTTCTCAACATAAGGTTATGTAACTTGTGCTGAACTGCTAGTGTGCTGTAAGTGGAGTTGATGACCCTACTCCAGCCCTGTCTCACTAAGATTTAGAGGTAAAAAATAAGAGTTTTCTAACATTAACAACAAAGTAAAGAGTTCTGCCTCCTTTTCTCTGAAAATCAAGATCCCCAATATGTTGTCATCCTGATGCTCTCAATTACTTATCTTTAAAATTATTTTCTTATTGTATGGTATGTGATCTTAAATCTCCTTTTTGGAACAAAGTATAATGGAAATTTTAAAAATAAACAAGAAAATACATAGATTTTTTTTAAAATTTCTCTTCGCTTAAAAATTTGATTTCTGTAAAACTACAACTTATTTGGTGAGAGATCATGTTTTGTGTTCAGTCATTTTCACTTTAGTGTAAATAAGTAGCTGAGTCTTTCTTAAGAAAAGATTTTGCTAGAAGATAAAAATGAGATCTCTCACCCTTTTTTGAGAGGCAAATATGCCCATAGCTTCCCTTGTCCATTTTGCCTGCTCTTGGCCCAAGAACAGGAGTGTTTTACCTTTAAAACCAAACACTAAAATGTTTCTCTTTCAAAAATGTTGAGATATACCTATCTTTATCTGGAGAGAGAGAAATAATATTTAAATCTCAATTAGGAAGAGAAGTCCCCCCTTACACTCCTTCATAATAATCAAGGAAAATAACCAAGTTAATACCCTCTAGTCACACAACACTCGAGAATAAAATATTAAAGGATTTTTGTCTACGGTATTGTAGAAAACCAGTCACACTCACAGAGTACCCCATCTGACACTTGGTCTCTGAGAGTCAGTGTAATGGAAACTGTAAGGTACTTTTTAGCTACAGGAAATCCTTCAGTTCCTACTCTGTGGCTTGATTGAAGATTAGCAAGTTTCTGCTCCTTCGACTGTGCTTGTCAAGGGTGCTCAGCTCATAGAAATACTCAGAGAGCATTACAGATTCTTCTGGTAGTCTCACCACTACTGTGTTTACGTCATGTTATCAGATCAATAAAACATGATGCTAGAAACTTAACAAGTTTAGGCTCAGAAACAGTATAGAAGATGCAAAAAGGACATTACAGCACATGGTGCATTGGGGAAACTATGGCATGGTATCCTGGAAAATAGCTTCAGTCACAAAGATGCCACTCCCTGACCCTTGGAGAGAATTGTCCCCCCAGGTCTGGGAATGATGTCTTGTCCAACACCCTCACTCCACGTCTGAGCCCTTTTACTCCGTGTGGTTTTTCCCTAAGGGATCATTATTGGGTTTCATAATGATTAGTGTGTGTATGAAAAAGGAAAGCTCAAGACTATAATTTCATACGTACTTAGAAAAAAAACATATAAAGAAAATTCAGTAGCGAGACAAGTAATGGGTCGGAGCCTGCTGTGACCAACAGTATACCTGTGGGAAGGACAAGCTGATAAATGAACGTGCTAACCACTGAAGGGGACAAACCACAGGGAAGAAAGTCTTGTCGCACTCCAGCTTGGGGAGCTCTGCTTTTCTGTCCCCCTTTAAAGCAATACCTGTCTCCACAGAGAAGCGGAGGACAGCTATCCACACAAGTAGGTATTGGGCACTCCACGTAAAAAAACCAATGACAAAGGAATGAGGAGAGGAGCTACATTTCTTTTAACTTTGGCAACCAAAATTAAGAGATACTTATTAATAAAGGCCTAAATGAGGGGAAGAGTGGAGTGGAGGCCCCAAAGTAAAACCAGATTGAGCAACAAGGGGATGAGCTTAGAGAAGGGGCCATGTCAGGAAGAGGAGGACAGGCAGGCAGGACACACAGGACTAGGAGAGTTCCTCAGCCCAGTCCTATAAAGTGCCTTCTTGAAGAATTGCCACATCATCTCGCTTAGAGGAGCAGTGTAACCTAGAAAAGAGGAAAACCAGTGCCTGTGTATCTATGTTTATAGACCCACAATTCACAATTGCCAAACTGTGGAACCAGCCAAGATGTCCATCAACAGATGAATGGATTAGAAAACTATGGGATATGTACACAATGGAATTTTACTCAGTCATAAAGAAGAACACAATTGTCATTTGCAGGGAAATGGATGGAACTGGAAAACATTATGTTAAGTGAGATTAGTTAGTCACAAAAAGTAAAAAATCATATTCTTTCCCTAATATGCAGAAACTAGGGAGAAACTGGGTCATAATACAGATCCCAGAGGAAGCCAGAGAAACCTTAGATGAGCAAATAAGTTGGCTTAAATGAAGGTGATGGGGGGAGGGAAACACCCTAATGCACATGATGTACTTTCACAAACATATCAAAGTCAATCACTAAACTGAATTTGAGAAGGAGGGAGGGAGAGGGGATGGGGTGGGAATTGGGGAAGGGTTAAATGAGAGATGTGTGCATGTATGCCTTTACCCGCTTATACCTAACAAAGATGTATGATTACAATGCACCACCAATAAAAATACAAAATAAATGTCAAATAAATAAATAAATAAAAAGCTAATCTGTCTAAAAAAAAAAACAAAGATGAAGACCTGGCTTTAAATCCTTGGGTGGCCTTTCACTGTCTGTGGGAACTTAAGCCAATTACTCAATGGCTCAGTGCCTCAGTTTCCTCTTCTGTGAAGACAGAGAGCAATAAGATATACTTCATTTTGAAAACACTTAGAACACAGCCTGGTGCAGTGGTGCATGCCTATAATACCAGTACTTGAAAGGCTGAGACAGGAGATCAAAGGTTTGAAAATAGCCTCAGCAACTTAGTGAGACTGTGTTTCAAAATAAAAGTTAAAATAGGGCTGGGGGTGTAGCTCAGAGGTAGTATGTCCCTGGGTTTCATCCCCAGCAGGAAGGAAGGAAGGAAGGAAGGAAGGAAGGAAGGAAGGAGAGAGAAAGAGGGAACAAATGAATGACCAATGATTCAATAAGTGTTAGATTTTATTATATTCTGGCCAGCAGTCATCCCAACATATGAGTTACCTTAAAAAGAATATTAAAATTTTATTTCCACCTTCCAGATGCGCTTAAGGTTTACAGAAAGAAAAGGTAACTTCTCACACTTTCTCTTCCTTGGGTGAATTAAGTTGTTTTCTATATATATTTTATTTGTATTAATTTCTATAATCCCATATACATAAAAATAAATCTCTTTAAAAAACAGCATAAACATTAAGATATGTGTGTTTTTTCAGAGTAGACACCTGAATAGAGAAGAAGTTAGGAGCTTGTGTTCCTCTCAATACAGAAAATTAAGCAGTTAACAACCAGAAAAGAGAAGCTTGTGGGAAGAAAGAAGGTAATGGCCAAAATAACTAAAGGGTGTTCTCTGAATTTTAACTGGGATAGATGCCATTTGCCCTAAAACAGAAGTCATCTCTCTCTCTTTCTTTGGCTAGTTTGACTAAGGGTTTATCTACTTTGTTTATCTTTTGGGGAAAAAAAAGAAAAACCACAACTTTTTGTTTCATTGATCATTTGTATTGTTCTCTTATTTTCTATTCCATTAGTTTCAATTCTGGTCATTATTATTTCTTTTCTTTTAAAAGTTTTGGTATTGATTTGTTCCTGTTTGTTTTCAACATAGGTGCCAAAAATATATGTTGGAGGAAAGATAGCCTCATTAACAAATGGTGCTGGGAAAGTTGGGTATCCAAATGTAGAAAATTAAACTAGATTCCTGTCTCTCACCCTGTACCAAAAAATATCAACTCAAAATGGATAAAAGACCTAAGTATGAAACTAGAAACTTTGGCACTGCTAGAAGAAAACTGGGGAAATACTCCAATATATAGGTGCAGTCAACAACTTCCTGAATATGACCCATAAAGCTCAGAAAATAAAACCGAGAATTAATAAATGGGATAGCATCAGATTAAAAAGCTTCTTCACAGCAAAGGAAGCAATTAACCAAGTGAAGACACAGCCTACAGAATGGGGGCTACAGAATGTCACCTACTCTTCCAACATAGGACTAATATCCAGACTATGTAAAGAACCCCAAATGGGCAAATGAACCAACTAAAGCAGACACTTCTCAAAAGAAGTACAAATGGCCAACAATTATATGAAAAAATGTTCAACATCTTTGGCCATTAGGAAAATGCAAGTTAAACTGACATTGAAATTCCATCTCACCCCAGTCAGAATGACAATCATTGAGACTATAAATAACAATAAATGTTGGTAAGGATGTGGTGGGGGTGACAATGTATACACTATTGGCAGGAATCTAAATTAGTGTAGGCACTATGGAAATCAGTATGGAATTTCCTAAAAAAAAAAACCCTAAATATTACACTATCATATGATTCAGCCATAACGCTCCTCAAAATGTATCCAGAAGAATTAAGGTTGCATACTTTATAGACATATATATATACCCATGTTTATCACAGAACATAATAGCCAAGTTATGGAAATCAGCCTAGGTATCCATCAACAGACAAATGGATAAAGAAAATGTGGTAAAAAAATACATTTTTTAAAAAAAGAAAATGCAATATGTATACACAATGGAGTTTTATTCGGCCATAAAGAAGAACAAAATTATTCCATTTTCAGGAAAATGGTTGAATCTGTAGAGCATCATGCTGAGCCAAATAGTCAGACTCGGCAATACAAGTGTTCTATGTTTTCTCTCCTATGTGGAAGCTAAGGGGAAAAGGGGGAAGGATGTCATGAAAGTAGAAGGGAGAACATCAGGGTAGAGGAAGGAGATGAGTGTGAGAGAGGCGAGAGGGTAAGGAGAAGTGTTGGAGAATAAAACTGATCAAATTATGTTGTATGTATGTATGTATGAACATGCCACAATGAAACTCACCAATCTGTATAATTAATATAAAAAAGGGCTGGGTGATATAGCTGAGGTAGAGCACTTGCGTGCATGTGCAAGGCCCTGGGTTCAACCCCTAATAACACACACACACACACACACACACACACACACACACACACACACACATTATGTTGTAAGAGCAATTATATGTGATCTTCTTAATTGAGAATGTCTGTTCAAAGGGGCATATTTGTGATTTGTATAAACATTTCCCTAGTCAACATTACTCTATCAGGTAGTAACCATCCCCAGACTAAACTAATGCAATAGCCTTCCTCATCCCACTCTTATCTGACTGTGGTCTACTCTCTACACAGAACCTGAACGATTTCATAATCATAAATCTTAATCATATTTATAAAGCATAAAGATATCTCACTTCCTAATTAGAATATATCCAACTTAGAACAAATTAAAATTTCCCCCATGGCCTATAAAATCCTACATTATCTGGCCTTGTTCTCTTTGGGGCCCAACTTGTACCCCTAGTGTTTCAGTATAATGGTGCTGTGCTGGCCTTGCAGTACCCCAGCTGATTCCTGCCTCAGACCTCTTTCACTGACTATTCATTTGCTCACAGCTACTCACAGTGCTCAAATATTACTACCTTAACAAACCGTCCTACATAAAGGAAGATCTCCCAACAATTCCCTGACACTGTTAATTTTCTTGACAGCACTTGCTGAAATTCTTATGTGTTTCTCTACAAATTTATTATCACTTTCCCTTTATTAATCATTGCTCATGAAAGCAGGAGCCATGTTTAACCAATGCTTGAATGTTTCTGGCATAAAGTTAGCCCCTACTAGATATCTGTTGACTGTGTGAATGAATAATAGCCAAATAGAATCTGCATGCATAAAGAAGAAAATTAAAATATGTTTATGAGAATATATTTCTTAAATGGTTAGATGGCTCAAAAGGTATTAGGAAAATTATTCTCAGGAGCTAGAGATTCAAAAAATGTCAAGCAGTAATATTATATATTCAATCAATTGATAACTTCTGTCTAGTTTCTTTTGCCTATAATTCAGGTCTTGACCTCTCTCTATGGTTGAAAACAATTGAAGTAACCTACATAGAAAGAGCCTTGGGATAGAAACTCAATAGAGACAATTATCC
>PVLC010012864.1:0-31077 GCA_004027655.1 Graphiurus murinus
AAAAGTAATTGTAAGTTTCCCCCCAATGTATTAAATAAGAAATTCTATACTTGCACATGGAAGCATATAGTGTTCTAATCTCCTCCTCCTCTTCCTTCTCCCTCTCCTCCTCCTCCTCTTTCCTCTTCCTCTTCTTCTTGTGCTGGCAATTAACCAGGGACATTCTCCCTTTGAGCTATACCCCCAGTCCATTTATTTTTTATTTTAAAATAGGGTCTTGCTAAATTGCTGAGGCTATCTTTGAACCAGTGATCCTTTTGTCTCAGCCTCCCAAGTACTAGGATTATAGGTGTATGCCACCATGCCCAGCTTCTAATACTTTCAATTTAAGTCCATCAAACCATAAAACTGTTTGAAAACTCAGTAGCACAGTTTGGTCGTCACTGCATCTTCTAGGATCGCTGAAAAAATCCAAGGCTAAGGTTGTCCTGTCCAAAAGAGTAGTCATTAGCCATATGTGGCTTGAACAATTGAAACGTGGTCCATCTAATTTGAGATGTTGCTCTTAGTTTAAAATATGCACTGACCTAAAAGATTTAGTATGAAAAAAATGAAGACTATCTCATCAATAATTTTAATGATTTTTCAAATTGAAATAATTTAAGAGTCGGGTTATAGCTATATTGGTCAGGCTGGTCCCAAACTCCTGGCTCTTGGTAACCTCTTTAGTAAGCCTCTAGGGTAGCTGGAATTACAGACTCTAGCCACTGTGCTGAGCTAAAGTATTTTTTATTAAAATTAATTTTAGCCTGGCATGGTGGCGCATGCTTGGGAGGCTGAGACAGGAGGATCACAGGTTCACAGTCAGCCTCCGCAATTTATGAGGCTTCTTACAACTTAGTGAGACCCTGTTTCAAAATAAAGAATAAAATAGGGCTGAAGGTGTAGCCTGGAGGTAGAATGCCCCTGAGTTCAATCCCCAGCACCACAAAGAAATTATAATAACAAATTAATTTTATCTGTTCCTTTTTAAATTTCTAATGTGGCTACTGTAAACTTTTAAATGGCTCACATTGCATTTTTATTGCAGAGTATTGCTCTGTGGCCAAGGATTGATATCCATCCTCAAAGTTAATTTCTTCTCATCTGTCTATGGAATTTTTTGTTGTTGTTGTTGCATATTGCCACTGAACAAGGTATGTTATGGGCTGAGTTTCTTTAAGTGGACTTTCTATTCATAGTTCTGATTTTTTTTTCCAGTTCTGGGAATTGAACCAGAGGTGCTCTACCTCTGAGCTATACTTCGAGACCTTTTTATTTTTTGTTTTCAGTAAGGGTCTCACTAGGTTGCCCAGGCTGGGCTCAAACTTGTGATTCTCCTGCCTAGCCTCCTGAGAAGCTGAGATATAAATGTTTTTGACAACTTACTTAAAGGAACCTGACTGGTCCCTTTCAGGTAGAAAGGCTATATCTTCACTTACTAAGAGTATGTCTAGAGAATCAACGCCAGGACTTTAGCTTTGTAAGAGTTTCTTTCTCTTACAAAGAGAACAAAATAAATGTTTTATTTCTTCCTTTGTTTCTCAGTTGTAAATAATAATAAGATATTTTGAGCTAATATGTGTTGAAAACTAAAGCATGTTGTGTTAGTCACTTTTCTGTTACTGGAAAACAAAACAAAACAAAACCAACCTGGAGCTGGTATGGCAGCGCACACCTGTAATCCCAGTATTTGGGAAGCTGAGACAAACAGGAGGATCTCAGGTTTGAGTCCATCCTCAGCAACTTAGCATGACCTCCAGTAACTTGAGAAAATAGTATTAGACTTCTTTGTTTTGTAAATATTTTATTTCCAAATGCTACATTGATGATAAAATGATGCTGGTAAAAACTGAAAGCAGCAGAACTATTTGTTTGTATTGCACAGAATCACCTGTATAGAAACAGCTTTAGGGTGTGGTTCAGGTGGTGGAGTCCCTGCTTCACATGCAAGGAGTCCTGGGGTTCAATCTCTAGCACCAAAACAACAAACAAACAAAAAATCAAGAGCTCCAGGGATTCAGGCATTCAGTCTTTACCTTAAAATTTCTGGTAAAAGCAAGGTGTTCAGAGCAGACATAGGTTGCGGAAACAACCAAAACACAATCCGGGTTGTTTCAAGAATGTATATTGTAACTGTGGCCAAGGGAGGTTCTTTACTTCTGAACACTCCACACAATTGTAATACTCTCAGGTGCCAGCAGTTACAGCCCTCAGGTTTCTAGGTGCTAGTGTTGGCTACCCAGGCACATCCTGGCTATGCCTGGGTGCCAGGGTTTGCACTTGGAAGCTGCTCATCATTCCCCAGGCATGACACTTTGTGCCTGCAATACCCAGGCATGTCACATTTCACCCATGTGTGCTTCCAGAGTTACACATGTGCATTCACATTATGCCCAGGTGTGGTGAGCCACGTGCAGGTGTACTTTGGGGGGTAAGTCCTTCTTCGACACTAATTGAGTCCCTTTTTAAATAAGTGTTTCATGCAAAGAGCCTTTTGTAATGTCAAGTATGTGAGAATTTGGAATATTTATACAGACTGTATAGTTT
Source organism: Graphiurus murinus (assembly GCA_004027655.1). Taxonomy (NCBI): domain Eukaryota; kingdom Metazoa; phylum Chordata; class Mammalia; order Rodentia; family Gliridae; genus Graphiurus; species Graphiurus murinus. Next base: position 2,530 of record PVLC010012864.1, read on the forward strand.
CATAGAATTTCAAATGTCTTAGAGACAATTTAATTCCTCATTAAAGCTATTTAGCACTGTAGATACAGTGTTTGAAATCTTATTTGTCCTGTTAGGTTCTGTCATCAAGTTTCTGTTTTAGTTGAATTAATTGGGTGATTTAATTTTGAGTGCTTCATTTTCACTCATGATGAATCTTATTGATTGACATCCAGGAGTGGCTTCATGATAAGGTAGGTGCCTCAACCCCAGTGTTACCGACATTTTGGATAGATCATTCTTGATCATGGGGTGGGAGAGCTGTTCTATGCATTGTTTAACAGTACTCCCTTCCATTGTGTCAACCCAAATGTCACAGGATGCCAAATGTCCTCTGGGGTATAAAATAATGACCCGAGTTGAGAGACCTTGATGATCATGGGAGAGAACAGATGGGAGCTGGAGGCAGGGTGGGAGAGAGGCAAGAGAAGAGACAGTTGTGATGGGAGACACAAAGGACTTGAGAGAGGTTGAGGAAGAAGAGAGAAATCTCTGAGACTGGCTGATCATGGGGACTGGGGAGAGGAAAGGAGCCAGCTGCTACTGAGGTCTGGGAAACTGATGATTGTGATGCTATTGTTGAAAGAAAAAATAAAAGAGGAAGAGATGTGCAGGAGAAGAGGAGCTGAGTTTCAGAGGTGTCCTGTTGGGTTTGATAGGGGCAGGATGCTCTCTAGGAAGCGTCTTCAGAGGCCTCTATCTAGGAGCAAAGTCAGGACAGAGAAATGGATTGGAAGGCATCAGTTTAGTAATTGACACCAGGGCAAAAAATGTATGTATGTGTGTGTGTGTGTGTGTGTGTGTGTGTGTGTGTGTGAGAGAGAGAGAGAGAGAGAGAGAGAGAGAGAGAGAGAGAGAGAGAGAGATACTGAGGATTGAACTCGGGTATTCTACCTCTGAGTTTACATCCCAGCCTTATTTATTTATTTATTTATTTATTTATTTATTTATTTATTTATTTATTTTTGAAACAGGATCTTGCTAAGTTACAGTACATTGGCCTTGAACTTGCAACCCCCCTATCTCAGTCTCCTACCTATTGGGATTACAGGCCTGTACCATTGTGCCCAGCAGAAAAGTTATCTTTTTAAAGGAAAGTACATTCATTTGCTGGAGGAAACGATGAGTTGAATAATTAAAAATGAACTAAACAGACATTTCTTAAAAGAAGAAACACAAAAGCCAGCAAATATATGAAAAGATATTCAGCATTCTTAGCAATCAAGAAAATTTCATCTTACCCTAGTTAGAATGGCAATCATCAAGAAAACAAGTGGTAATGTGTTGTAGAGGATGTGGGAAGTGGAGATAAAGACACTATTGGTGGGATTGTAAATTAGTACAACCACTAAGGAAATCAGTGTGGAGATTTATCAAGACTAAGAATGGAACTGCCATATGACCTAGCTATTCCATCCCTTGGTGTCTATCCAAGAAATTCAAATCAGTATACTATTATTGCAGGACAATGGTTAAAGAAAATGTGGAATACACAGACAACATCAGCTACCAAGAAGAACAAAATTATGCCATTTGCAGGAAAATGGATGGAACTTGAGAGCTTGTTACGTGAAATATGCCAGACTCGGAGAGTCAAGGGTTGTGTGTTGAAGCTTAGAGAGAAAAAAGGGGGTAAAATGGGGATCTCATGAACATAAAAAGGAAAATCAGTAGAGTAGAGAAAGGGGACCAAGACAGCAGGGCATGATGGTACATGTCTATAATCCCAGTACATGAGAGGCTAAGACAGGAGGATCCCAGGTTTGAGACCAGCTTCAGCAACTCAGCAACACCCTCAATTTAGTGAGACCCTTTTCAAAATAAACACTTTTTAAAAATTTTATTTTATTTTTTAATTGGTGAATTGTAATCATACATTTTTGATAGGTACAAGCTAATAAAGGCACACATGCACACATTTCTCATTTAACCCTTCCCCAATCCCCACCCTACTCCCTCCTTCACAAATTCAGTTTAGTGATTGACTTTGATATGATTGTGAAAGTACATCATGCTCATTAGGGTGTTCCCCCTCCCCCATCACCTTCCGAAGTCGAATTCTTTGCTCATCTAACGTTTCTCCTTCTTCATCTGGAGTCCTTCTTATGTCCCATTTTCTCCCTAGCTTTCACATATTAGGGAAAGCATACAATTTTTTACATTTTGTGATTGACTAATCTCACTTAACGTAATGTTTTCCAGTTCCATCCATTTTCCTGCAAATAACATGATTTTGTTCTTCTTTATGGCTGAGTAAAATTCCATTGTGTACATATCCCATAGTTTTGTACAAAATAAACAATTAAAAAAAATCTGGGGTTGTAGCTTGGAGATAGAATGCCATTGGATTCAATTCCAAGGAGGAAGAGGAGGAGGAGGAGGAAGAGGAGAAGGAGAAACAGGGAATGAGGAGAGAGGATGGGAGGGAAAGGGGAAATTATGATATATATTATATATATTTTATATATATATAGGTACAAACATGTCAAAATGAATCTCACTATTATGTAGAATTATAAGTCACCAAGATTAAAATAAAATGAAACCTAGTTAGTTCTGTTTGAGATTCTAAAATATTCTATCAAGGTTAAGCAGAATAGAAAATCTAGAAAACCCTCAAAAACCAATGATCAAAACCATCTTATTATATTTTATTTGCAGTGCTGGGGACTGAACCAGTGCCTCCTCACACATATTATGCAGGCCCTCCACCACTGAGCCATGCCCCAGACCCCCACTTGTACTTATTGAGTGCCATTAACCATTACATGATTTTAATTTCAAAAACGCTGAACAATTCACACATTCATGAAACCTGCTTTCTTCTCCAAAAGTTGAGCATGAAAAATTCCAAACATGTAGAAAACTTGAAAGAATTTCCCAGTGAATGCCACATTATGATTAATACTTTATGATATTTGCTTTAACATATATCAATTTATGCATCTATTAAAGCATTTACATTTTTGGTGCATTTTAGGGTAAGTTGCAGAGGTTAGTACATTTTACCCAAATATGCAGGTATATATTATGAATTAGAGTTCAATATTTGTTTAAAGTATGCTTACCTATTTTTTAATTTTATTCATTTTAAGTATTTATTTATTTATTTTTGGGAGCTGGGAATCCAACCCAGGGCCTTGTGCATGCGAGGCACACACTCTACCATTGAGCTACACCTCAATCCACTGATTTCAGGTTTAAAATCCATATCCAATTCTCTCTGCTGGAAAATGGGTAGCACTACATTTTATTTTGTGTACAGTTTATGTGGCATTTGGAAGATGCTAATAGTGAAGACTTCTTACCAACAATTACAATGTGCTCTATCCTTGAGTGTAGGGGTTTATCATACTTGTTTGTTTCTCTTTTGTATCCTTGTACTTAGCATGTGGAAAACTAAGCCCAAGGTGGGATTGCTAACTCTTCATTAGATGTAATTTTATAACAATGGATATGATACTCTTTCTCTCTCTTTTCTTACTCTTTCTTTCTCTGTGTTGAGGATGGAACCCAGGCATGTGTTCTACTACTACAGAGCTATAACACCAGCCCTGATACTTTTTCTTGGTTAAATAGACTTAAACTTGGGCTATGTCCTGGGCATCTTTGAGATTATTAAATTGCTACTGAAGGTACTAAAGAATGCTTTAGCAAATCTTCACAGTTTGCTTTTATGTTATCCATACCAGTTCCCCAAAGAATAAATGATGTTGTGTTGTTATAAATTCATGGGCCCCAATATTGCCTCAGCTGCTATGTGAACTTAGACAAATCTCTTATCTTCTCTAAACCTAACTTATATGTTAATATTGAACTGAGAGTATCTGTCTATATTTGATACCCACAGTTGTGTCAAAGGAGTCTTAGCATGTAATGAAGCTTTGTCAGCTGTGACCTGCTGTACAACTGCCACCTATTGTTTCCCACTCAAAGGACTTGAAAAAAATCAGCTGTCCTCTCCCTTCCTTCCTCCCCTCCCCACATCTCTCTCCCTTTTGTCTCTCAAACTTCTAAAATATATCACAGAAGAAATAGGAAGCAAATAATTCAAAACCAAAGATGCTCTGTTAAAGAAAGAGCAAAAATCAAGATTCAAAATACCTCGGCTTCCAAAGAAGCAGAAAATTCTAATATCCACAGGCAAATTGTGCCCTGTGGGAAGCCTGGATTCTAGAAGAAAGAAGAGAGCAGTCTTGTTAAAGAGGTGAAACAAAGGCTTTTTCAAGCACTCCAGAATTGCTTGGAGACTGGTATATTACCCTGGCAAAGTTATTAAAGTTGATTTCTCTCAACCCTTTGCTCAAAAGGGACACCTAAGGACAACTGGCTACTCACCAGTTTAAATGTAATTTATTTAAAAATAAATTTATTTTTAAGATGATAGTGTGAAAAAGGGTAGTACTAATTGCTGCATATGCTTTTCCATCAAATATTTAGAGGACCAACTTTGTTTTTGTTTATAAGGATGTTTAAGGAGAGAGGTTTAAAATGTTGATTCATGGTATGCAAAGGAAAACTACACATTTCCTTCTGCATTTAAATTGCATCATATAACACACAGTACTTTCTCTTCCTCTGGATTTACTTTAAGAATAGTAACAAGTTGGATAGCTATTTAATATTTTTCAAAGTTGTTAATTAGCTTCTAACTTAAATATTGTAACATTCATTGATTAATGCCATTTTAATCTTAGTTTATTGCTAGGAACTTTTTTCAATACTCGTGGTATTTAAAAAATATAGGCAACTAAATATAAGTAATAAAAATGACAAAATTTACAATGAGGAAAAGTATTTATGCTGATACTGAGGCCAGAATGTTAAGAAGCCCTAGTACAGGACAAAGTGTGCCTGGAAGGATTTGCTTGGGAAAGTGGTGGTTTGTAGCATAAGATCTGATTTCATGTGTTTGTGCCAAGGGTGTTTCCTTTTTGTCTTTTTCCGTTTTATAGGCCACCACAATAGTGACATGTTTAATATTGATGACTTGGACCTCCTGGGAGTTATAGTATATGTGTACCCTTTTGGAATACAAATGCTGTTTAATTTATATGGTAAACACATGGAATTTTGGAGATTAGCATTTTAATCAACTCTAATCTCAGTATTTTCTGCTTCCCCTACCTCTCCTTTTTCTGTCTTAAGCTCCGAAAACCTACTTTGGAAATAACAGCTAATGTCTCCTGGAGAAGCAAGGTCTGTGTGAAACATAAGCCCAGCACCAAGTGTGGTACCCTTTCCTAAGCCATATGCTCCAGCACATTAAAGTGTGTAAGGAGATGATCAATTATTCAAGAAAGCGAACAATCCGTTCACTCAACAAATATTTATTGAAGAGCCACGCAGAAGTAGGCATATTGGGGCTAAGGGTTGTGTAAGTGGCCGGCTGTTATGTTAATGTTCCGGCACCTCTAAACTGGAACTGGGCTTCAGTTTGTCCCAGTATAAAATATTTCCTTCTTTTCTGCCTAACTTTTCTCATCGCAGGTCAGCGAGTTTTGAAGTTCCTGTGCATCAAGATCCAGCTGACAAGCTCCTCGGAGTGGGGGAGATGATGCATTCCATTTGCACCGCGGAGATAACCGTCCCGAAGCTAGAGGAAGCGTTTTGCACGCCCGAGTTCCGCGAGGCGAGGAGGGGGCCCGACGGGGGCGGCGGTGCTGGGCGGGGAGCCAGGCCCGGGCTGCTGCGTTCAGCTCAGCCATTGGCGGGCGCCGCGCGCCGCACTGAGCATGTTCGCGCCCTGCCTGCCCAGGGCCGCAGCGGCAGCCGCGGGAGCCCGGGCGCATTATGCAAAGCCGCGGCAGCTGCGAGCGGGGTCTGCCAGGCGCGCGGCGGCTTCTTCTCCCAGCGGCTCGCCCGGCTGCCTGACGTCCCCCGCAGACTCCCCTGGCCCGGGCAGGATGGCCTGAGTACCCGAGGCGCAGCGGCGCGGCAGCGGGCTAGCAATATGGGAAACCAGGATGCGAAGCTGAAGCGGAGCGCAGGTGACGCCTCGCACGAAGGCGGCGGCGGCGGCGCCGAGGATACCGCGGGGCCCAGGGATGGGGACGCCACCAAGAAGGGCTGCGGAAGCAAGAAGGCGCTGGGCAGGCACGGCAGAGGGGGAGCGGGCGGCGGCGGGGAGCCTGGCAAGAAGAAGAGCAAGTCCGACTCCAGAGCCTCGGTGTTTTCCAACCTGCGGATCAGGAAGAACCAATCTAAGGGGAAAGGATCCGGCGGCTCCCGCGAGGATGTGCTGGACACCCAGGCCCTGCAGACCGGGGAGCTGGACAGCGCCCACTCCCTGGCCACCAAGACCCCGGACCTCTCGGCGGACGAGACAGGCCTGTCAGATGCCGAGTGTGCGGACCCTTTTGAGGTGACCCATCCAGCTGCTCCTAGGCCTGTGGAGGTTGGGTTAGGGGTCCAGGCGGTCGCCGAGGATTTGGAAACGGTGCCAGGGGCACAGGATGGACAAAGGACCAGCTCAGGCTCGGACACGGACATCTACAGCTTCCATTCGGCCGCAGAGCAGGAGGATTTGCTCTCAGACATCCAGCAGGCTATTCGCTTGCAGCACCAGCAGCAGCAGCTCCAGGACTCCGAGGAGCCTGCAGCGCCCCCCGCTGTCGCCCTCGCGCAGCCCGGGGCCTTCCTGGGCCTCCACCGGTTCCTGCTGGGACCGAGCGCAGCGGCAGGGGAGGCCCCGGGCAGCCCGGACACAGAGCAGGCGCTGTCCGCGTTCTCCAACCCTCCCGAGAGTCTGACCACCAAGCCCCCGGAACCCCAGCAGCCGCCATCCCCCCGCGGCCTCCTGGCCTCCGAGGTGCCCAGCCTCCCGGAGGGCCAGTCTGCAGCCACAGACTCGCCTTCGTCCACAGCCTTCGGGTTTCCAGAGGCCAGGAGCCCTGAGGGCGCAGGTGAAGCTGCGGTGCAAGAAGCGGAGGACACGGATGAGGAAGCTGGGGAGGATGCTTTCGAGGACGCGCCCCGGGGCTCCCCAGGGGAGGAGTGGGGCCCGGAGGAGGGACAGGCCGCGCTGCAGAGGCCGGGACCTGGCGCCCCCGCAGCCTCCACCCTGCCCGGCAGCCCCGGGCCCAGCCCGCGCTGCCCCAAGCCCTACCCGCTCGCTACCCCCTGCTACATCAAGACCACCACCAGGCAGCTCAGCTCGCCCAACCACTCCCCGTCCCAGTCCCCCAGCCAGAGCCCCAGGATCAAGAGGCGACTGGAGCCCTGCCTGAGCCGGGGGCCCAGAACTGCCGTGGCCTCCGTGGCTGCCCCCGCCAAGAAGCACCGGACGGACAGTGCCCTCTCAGGCGGTCTCAGTCGCTCCGCCGACTGGACCCAGGAGTTGGGCGCCAGCGACTCCGCGCACCTGCTAGAGCACCGCGCGCCCTTGAATGGCAGTGGTGGCTCGGCCCCCGCGCCCTCCACCAAGAAGTCTGGAGCGCCCGCGGCTGCGGATGGCTTCCAGAACGTGTTTACAGGTGAGCGCCCCGTCGCTGGCCCCCGGTGGGTGGTGGGTCACCTGCCAATCAGGGCCTTCCCGGGTCACCGCCCTCCAGCTCTGAGAGGCCAGCTTGCCAGTGATCACTTCCAGGGGATCCTGTTCCTCCTCTCATCCCTTCAGTGCGTGCCTTGGATATATATACTTGTGAGGAAGGGAAGGGTTTAGTTGTGTCTGTCCTAAATCATCTTCAGAAAAAAGCTGCTCTGCACAGTTCCCCAAAATACCTGCTGTCCTCTAATGCTCCGGGGCCCACTGGGCAGATTAACTCCTTTTGTGCCTTGCTAGCTAAACTCCCATTCCCTTTCCTTCCTCATCCCCTCAGCATTGAAAGAACAAACTTGTTCCTAGTCCTTCAGAAGGGCGGGTGTTGAAAGCACAAATCATTAATTCGAGTACTTTCCAAAGGTGATCTCTGACAGCTCCCCCCCCCCTCTCTCACACACACACACACACATGAAAGTGTGTGTGTGTATGCGACATTCAGTTTCTCTCTTGCATCCATTAGGGTACAACTACTTTATACACTTAAATAGTCACTCCTGTTTGCTAAAGTGAACAATTCTGACACATGCTATTAGGAAATGAATATGTAGTATAATATTAGGGATAATTTGTTTCATGACCCAGACAAAACCGTCTGTAACCTAGAAGTAGTGAAGGTGAGAAGGTCAAAACCACATCTAGTCAAGGTATGCTGTCTTCATTAGCTTGTGTTGTAGACTCCCTCACAGGGTAGTGTATTGCAGAGCGGAGGGTCAGTTTATGGTGGAGAAGGTCCAAGAGCACATTAAGGTGGCCCCTCCCTGCAGGGTGATGATCTCAAGGCCTCACCTTCAGAGCTCCTGAGAGTGTAGTAGTTTCTTGTTTACTACATCTGCTCTTAATTACTGAAGGAAATTGAGTGTTAGAATTTAATGCATATGAAATTTTATGCTAGTCCTGGTCGGTTTGTGATAAATATTTGAATGACTGAAAATTTCAAATGCAACTTAAAATGTGTATGTTATGTTATTTTTTACTTTATTTTTTGGTACTAGGGATTGGACCCAGGAGCATTCTACCTCTGAGTTACATTCCTAGCCTCTTCTATTTTGAAACAGGGGCTTGCTAAGTTGCTGCAGCTGGCCTTGAATCTGCAATCTTCTGGTCTCAGCCTCCCAAGTACTAGGATTACAGGTGTGCACCACTATGCCCATTTTATGTTGTTATTTTTATAAATAGGTTAGCTATAAAACATTACTTTTTTGTGGACTAGATGCTGTTAATATTGTGGTAGCTACTTTTGACTACATTTTTGTTTTCGTCTATGGCCTATCTTTTATTTTGCATTTTTAGAACTTAAAAGTAGCTTCTTGCTACTTTTGCCAGGCATGGTGGTACATACTTGTAATCTTAGTACTTGGGAGGCTGAGACAGGAGGATCGCAGGTTTGAGGACAGCCTCACCGAAGAGTGAGACTCCCATCAACCCAGCAAGACCCTGTTTCAAAATAAAATAAAATAGGGGTGAGGGTGTAGCTTGGAGGTAGAAGGCCCCTGGGTTCAATCCCCAGTGACAGACAGACAGACAGACACACACACACACACACACACACACACACACTAGCTTCTTCTATTCACTTTACATGAACTTTGTTTTTTTGCTGCCTTCGTTTCTCTTTATTATGTAGATTCAGCTAAAAAGAATATCTGTAGTCTCTTTCCTAGCACGTGTAAGGCCCTGGGTTCCATACCCAGCACTGAAAAACAAAGTACAATGTCCAGGAATCAATCAGTCTGTGTGTGTGTGTATCTATCTATCTATCTATCTATCTATCTATCTATCATCTATCGAATCTATCATCTGATATATCTATCATCTGCAGGACAGTGCAGGAACATTAAAGATACAGTGGTTATTTCTTTGGCAGGGGGTAGGGAAAGAGGACTACTCAGAGGAAAATGAACAGAGTCATGAAACATCATAGGACCGAAAATAGGTTGAAGTTTTGTTTTCCTTTTTTAAAAATAAGTGTATTTTTAGAACTTGCATATCACTGAACTTTCAAATTTAAAACTTGAGATTCTTAAAGGAGCTCTGTTCAGGTAGCACCTGACCTCTGCAGGCAGGTGTTTTTGTGCATGTGTATGTGTGTGGAATAAAAGTCAAGGGTTAGTCATTTTTATATATCACCTACTTTTTGTGTATATGGTACTGAGGATTGAACCCTGAGGCATTCTACTTCTGAGTTACACACCCAGCCCTATTTTTATTTTTTTATTTTGAAACAGGGTCTTGCTAAGTTACTGAGCGTCTTCCTAAGTTGCTGACACTGGCCTTGAACCTGCAATCCTCCCTCAGCCTCTCAAGTACTGGGATTACATGCATATGCCACCATGCCAGTCTACCTACTTTGTATTTGATGGTCTGATATAGCTAGTCAATGACCAGCAAATATATTTTTGTGTACTAATCTCCTTCACTCAGCATTGTTTAGAAAAAGTGAATCAGTAAGTTTAAATTAACCTTGCAACTGGTGGGAAATAGAGGCAGAGAAAAAGGCAAAATTCCTTTCTCAAGGTCACATTGGATTCATTCAAAGGCAGAGCTGGAAATAGAAGCAGAATCTACCAATTCATGTTACTTGTATTTGGATGATCAGTACTAGAGGGCAATATAAAACAGAGTCTATTTTTAAAATGTTTTAAAATGAATCTAAGGCCTTCATTAGTGAGGTTTCTGATTTCTGTTGATAGTAAGGTATACTATTTTATTTTATTAGTGGTACTGGGGATTGAACCCAGGAGCATTCTAATACTGAGCTACACCTCTGACATTTTTTTTTTTTAAATTTTGAAGCAGGTTCTCACTAAGTTACTGTGCTGGTCTTGATTTTACAATTCTTCTGTCTCAGCTTCCTGAGATAAAAGGTGTGGGCCACAGCGCCCAGCTAGGTGTACTCATTTAATGTTGAATGTCTGGCCTTCCCTGAGCTGCATGAAGGGTGATTGTTGACCAGAGAGAGTCGGATTTTCTTGAGGCTGCTTTCTTGGAAATTGTTCTTCGGGTGGGAGCAGGATTCCAGATTGACACAGGCCCCTGTTTCTTAGCTCTTTTTTCTTATCTGCCACATTTGCATCTTTGCTGTCCTCTGGTATTTTATGGATGTCTTGCAAATTACCAGGGGCTTGGGCAGCACTGGCACTGACCTTAGGAAGATAGTTTTTTTGGCCTGGTTGTGCATGTGTGTGGATCAATTAATTGCCAGCTTTCTGTGAAGCAGGTGATCATGTTATCTGTAGGCTTCCATAAACATCTTCTATTTTTAACCCATAGGATGTGGGTTGCGAGCTCTGCAGGAAGGAACAGATGTTTCTCGCTTTTTACTGCCTTCCAAATGCAGGGAGAAAATTCAAGTGAAAAGGGATTTCCATGACACATGCTTGTGTCTCTTTAGTAGATATAAAAACATTTATTAATGAAGGAGACCAAAACATTTTCTTGCTTTAGCTACTAAGAAACTGATGGTCAGGAGCAATGGCACACACCTGCAATTGCTGTGACTAGGGAAGCTTGAGGCAGGAGATCACAAGTCTGAGGCCAATCTGGGAGAGACCCTGAGTCAAAATAAAAATAAAAAAAGACCTGGGTGTGTAGCTCAGTGGTAGAGCCCCCCCCCCACTTGGTTTTGGTCTCTGGTACTGCTCTCTCCTCATCCCTTGCAAAAAAATAAAAACCAAATTTCATTAAGAATTAAGAAAGAAAATAAAGACATTGATGCCAATTTGAAATAATATTTTTCAATGTCCACTAGAAAAATTTGAGATGTTCCTTTACACATTAAGTATAACAGAAGCTTGGAAATAGAGTTTTTAATTTAATTTAAAATTTTTATTTTTATTTAATTTTTAATTTTTTTATTGGTTCATTATAATCATACATCTTTGTTAGGTACAAGCTGGTAAAGGCATACATGTACACATTTCTCATTTAACTCTTCCTCAATTCCCAATTACTGCCCCACTCCCTCTCCCTCCCTCCTTCTCAAGTTCAGTTTAGTGATTGATTTTGATATGTTTGTGAAAGTACATCATGTGCATTAGGGTGTGCCCCCCTCCATCATCTTCAGTTAAGTCACGTTCTTTGCTCATCTAAGGTTTCTCCTTCTCTATCTGGAGTTCCTCTTATGTCCCACTGTCTCCCTAGCTTCTGCATATTAGGGAGAGCATACGATTTTTTACTTTTTGTGACTGACTAATCTCACTTAGCATAATGTTTTCCAGTTCCATCCATTTCCCTGCAAATGATATGATTTTGTTCTTCTTTATGGCTGAGTAAAATTCCATTGTGTACATATCCCATAGTTTTATAATCCATTCATCTGTTGATAGACATCTTGGCTGGTTACATAGTCTGGCAATTGTGAATTGTGCAGCTGTAAATATAGATACACATACATCGGTCTGATAGTTTGGTTTCCATTCTTTTGGGTAGATACCCAGAAGTGGTATTTTTTTTCTTTCTTTTTTTTTTTTGCAGTACTAGGGATTGAACTCAGAGGCATTCTACCTCTGAGTTACACCCCCAGCCCTATTTTTTATTCTTTATTTTGAAACAGGGTCTCACTAAGTTGTGGAGTGGCTTACTAGGTAGCTGAGGCTGGCTGCGAACCTGGATCCTCTGGTTTCAGCCTCCCAAATGCTGGGATTACAAGTGTGTGCCACCATAACCGGCTCAGAAGTGGTATTGCTGGATCATATGGTAGGTTCATTCCCATTAGTCTGAGGATCCTCCATATTGTTTTCCAAAGTGGTTGCACTAATCTGCAACAATGTATTAGGGTTCCCACTTCTCCACACCCTTGCCAGCATTTTTTGTTGTTTGTGTTTTTGATGATTGCCATTCTGATTGGGGTTAGATGAAATCTCAGCATAGTTTTGATTTGTATCTTTCTGATTGCTAATGATGTTGAACATTTCCTCATACATTTATTGGCCATTTGTATTTCTTTTGTGAAGTGTCTATTTAGATCCTTTTCCCATTTTTCGATTGGGTTATTTGTTTTCTTAGCTGTGAGTTTCTTGAGTTCTCTGTATATTCTGGATACTAGTCCTCTATCAGAAGAGTAGCTGGCAAAAATTTTCTCCCACTCTGTGAGCTCTCTGTTGAGATTCTTTATTTTATTTTAATTTAAATTTTGGGATTGAAAACAGGTACTCACACATACTTAGCATTTGCTCCATGTCTGAGCTGCCTTCCCAGCCTGGTAATAGAGTTTCGCAGTTAATTGAAGCTTAGACACAAATGTTAAGTCACATTTTTTTTTTTTTTTTTTTTAGTGCTAAGGATCAAACCCAGGGCCTTATACATTCCTGGCAAGAGTTCTGAGCTCTGAGCTATATACCTGCTAAATCACTTTTGATAAGAATCTTTCCAAAGTAAACTATGCGTATATCTGTCTTCTTTTAAACACATAGAATAACAGTTTGTTTTAAAGCCTTAATGTCATCTACAGGCACATTATTGTAACATGTTATAAAAACATTAGTGATACCTTCAGTGCTATTTATTTATTTTTGTGGTACTGGGGATTGAACCTAGGGGTATTCTACCCCTGAGCTACATGCCTGGGTGGCAGGAAATTTCTAGCAGTAACACCTGACAGCACAGATGTCCAGTTCATGTCTGCAAGGGAAGGAAGGTCAAAATCATCCCTGATGCATGTAATATCTCATTGACAAAGGAAAAGAAGTTTTAGGATTCCTGTCCTTTTTCTTAAATATTGCCTAACTGGGTTCTGTGTATCAGAATAGAATTTGACAACATAAATTGGGCCTGGCAGGCTCGTTCTTGAGCCATTTTAGTTTGGCCTGAAACATCATTTCTCATGGTTTCTTTAGCACTTTGGCTTGGATCAAAGTCAAGTACTCCAAGAGCTTCAGTGATGAGTTTTAATAGCTGCCTCATGAGCTGAGGACTGGCCTAGTTTTAAGTGCATTTAAGTATCTGGATATAAGCCATGCATATTGGAAATAGAACAGGTGCCTTTTCTTCTGATTCTATTAAAAATGTGTAGAATGATGGGAGCAGTAGTCATTCTAACTACTGTTATTCTATGTGTATTTGTACCCTATCTTAGCTGTTTAGCTAAGTGACTTTTGAGTAACTTTTCCTCTTATGTATGAAGGTGGAGGAGCTGTCACATTAATAATGTGAAGATTAAATGGAACAGTATATATATGACCCCTAGAACCTAGAGGTATTCTACCTCCAAGCTACACCCCCAGCCTTTTTTATCTTTTACTTTGAAAGTTGAGGGTCTTGTTAGGTTGCTGAGACTAGCTTCAAACCTGCTATTCTCCTGTCTCAACATCCAAAGTACTGGGATTACAGGCATATGCCCTGCCTGATTTGCTTTTTTAATAAACTTCATTGCTTCATTGTTCAAAGTGGTCATAAGCAAATTTGTTAAAACTGAACCAAACAATTTTGAAATTGTGTTAAATAAAAAACTTGGTGGGGTGTAAATTGATCAAGTACTAATTGCAAATAAATATTTCTAGTCATTTTTCTTTTCTTTTTTTTTTTTTTTGCAAATTGCTTATTTTATGTGTCATGCTTTCTCTTTCTTTTTTTTTTTTTTTTCGTTATCTATGATCATAAGCATTTTTGTTACCTTAGTAGAAATTTTGGCATTCCAGGGGTTGGATGAAGAAAGCATGTGATAGGGGTGTGGTTGTGGGACTGGAGGGGTTGCTTCCTGAAGGAGGGATGGGGAAGAGGAGGCAGCAGCTGGCACCCTTAGTATTTTTTCTGCACAATATTACCTAACTCTACTTGAGACCAACTCATCTGCTCACTTTTCTATGAAATGCATTTCATTTTCCTGACTTTGTGCCTTTGTTTCTTAGTTTTAGCCTCTAGGAGCATATAATTTCTTTCTCTTGATTTAGCATCTGAAAAGGAATGACTGAATTTCCATTTCTTCTTTGTATCTTTTCCAGCTAGACTCAATTGGTTGTCATGCCCATGTCTCTACTTACTATCTACATTATACTGTAATACCACTTGGATTTAGGATTCTTTTACAGTCCTTTCTTGCCTTGCTTGCTTGCCAGATTCCATCCATCCATCAATCCATCCATCCATCCATCCATCCATCCATCCATCCATCCATCCATCCATCCTCTACTCTTCTATCAGTCCATACCCAGCATCTATTCTGTGCCTAACTATAGGTCAGTCAGTGTGGGAAGCATGGAGAGTACTAAGGACTTGATGAATACTTGTGTACAACTTCTTTGTTGTGTGTGTGTGTGTGTGTGTGTGTGTGTGTGTGTGTGTGTTATAGGTAAGTTGGGTATTTAGGCTTCCTACTGGCAACTAGTTGAATTTAAGCTTGAAAACTGCTATTCTTTTTAGACAGGTAAAATTATTTTCATTGAGGTGTGATTGAATCAGTGGTGAAAGTAGAAGGGCACTTTGGTAGAACTTGTGTTCAGAGAACATCATCTATTCTTGCTTCTGGAGTTATTTTTAGAATAGCAATGAAAGCTGGGCATGGTGGCTCATGCCTATAATCCCAGCTTCTCAGGGGGCTGAGGCCTGGATAACTTGGTGAGAGTCTGTCTCAAAGTAAAAAATAAAAAGGGCTGGGTATGTAGCTCAGTGGAAGAGAACCCTATTCCAGTACTGTTAAAAAAAAAAGTGATATCACAGTTATTCTTAGCTTTTATACACACACACACACACACACACACACGTATGTGTGTGTGTGTGTGTGTGTGTGTGTGTGTGTGTGTGACAGAGAGAGAGAGCGAGAGAGAGAGAGAGAGGAGGGGAGAGGGATTGAAACTAGGGCCCTGCATGCATGCTAAGCAGGCATTCTACCATTGAGCTACTCCTGTTGTATCTCACAGATTCTTCTATATTGTATTTCTATTTTCTTTTTTTTTAATGCTACTGAGGATTGAACCCAAGGGCATTCTGCCTCTGAGCTATACCCCCAGCTGTTTTTATATTTTAATTTTGAAACAAGGGCTCAATAATTTGCTGAGGCTGGCTTCTAGCCTGTGATCCTTCTATTTCAGCCTCTCAAATACTGGGATTACAAGCATGCACCACCATACCCAGCTTCTATATTCATTTGTTTGTAAGAGCTTTTAAATTTCTCCCCAGTTTTCTTCAATGACTCATTCATCATTCAAAAGTGTATTATTCAATCTCCATGTGTTTCTTATAGTTTCTGTAGTTTTCCCTATTGTTGATTTATAATTTAATTTCATTATAAGCTGATAAAGTATAAGAAATTATTTCAAAAAATGGTTTTGTATTTTTTAAGACTTGCTTCATGGTTGAATATATGATCTATTTTGGAGAAGGTTCCTTGAGCAACTGAAAAGAAAGTATATTTAGCTATTGGAGGAATATTCTGTTGATGACTAGTAAGTTCATTTGATCCAAGGAATAGTATAAATCTGGTATCTGTTGATTTTCTTTCTGGAGGACCTGTTAGTGACAGTGGCATATTAAGTCACTCACTATTATTGTATTTGGGCCTGTTTATGTTAAGTAATTTTTTTTTAATGAAATTGGGTGTACCAACTTTTGGGGCATAAATATTTATAATTGCTATATCTTCTTCGCTGGTATATAGTGGCCTTCTTTGTCTCTTTCAGATAATTTTGGTTTGAAGTCTGCTTTGTCACATACTACAAGGGCAACTTCTTTTTTTTATTGTTATTTTTCAGCATGGATTTTTATACATTTCTTGAGTACAACAGGGTTACATAGACATTTATGACATATCAATCATTGTCAGAACACAAATAGCACCACTTCTTCTTCGTTTTACACATATAGCCCACATTCTTTTTTTTTTTTTTTTTTCGGTACTGGGGATTGAACTCAGGGGCATTCTACCTCCGAGCTATACCCCCAGTCCTATTTTTTATTCTATATTTTGAAACCGAGTCTCACTAAGTTGCGGAGTGTCTCACTAGGTAGCTGAGGCTGGCTGCAAACCCGGATCCTCTGGTCTCAGCCTCCCGAATGCTGGGATTACAAGCGTGCACCACCACGCCCAGCTAGCCCACATTCTTAACATAGCCTGGTCAAGCAAATTTTCTAGAGTCATAAAACCGCAATCCTTTAGGGTCATATATTTACTTTCTAAGAAGTGGGAGGGTCTTTCATCTACGCATCTTAGGAGCTACAACTGCAACTTCTGCTTACTTTCCAATTCCATTTGTATGGAATATAATTTTCTATTCTTATTCTTTCACTTTCAATTTGTGGATATCTTTACCAATGATGTGTGTTTCTTGAAGACAATTTAGGGTTGGGTTTTGTTTTTTAATCCACTCAGAGAGTCTTTGTCTTTTAACAGGAATATTAAGACCATTTACATCCTTTATTATTATAGAGAATTATGTGTTACTTGTTGTTATTTTGTTTTACTTCTATTGTTTGATTTGTTCTTAATTCTTATTTGCTTATCTACTCTTCTGAGATTTATTCTTTCCCATGCTCACTTGGTTTTCTTTTGTGTGTGTGTGTGTGTGTGTGTGTGTGTGTGTGTGTGTGTGTTACTCAGGTTTGAAGTCAGGGGTATTCTACATCTGACTTATACCCTCAGCCTTATTATTTTATTTTTATTTTGGATAAAAATATTTTTATTTTTATTTTATTTAATAACTAGGTTGATGAAAATTTCACTACTTGCTGAGGCCGTCCTTGAACCTGGGATCCTTCTGTCTCAGCCTCCCAAGTACTGGGATTACAAGTGTGTGCCCCGACCCCTGGCTTTCACTTGGTTTTCTTTATCTTCTTCTGTGTGTAGAATCCTTTTGAGTATATTTTGCATTGCTGCCTTAGTATTCATGAATTCCTTTAGTTTGTGTTTATCTTAAAAAGTTTTTCTTTTTTGACTGTGAAGGATACTGTCGCTCTATGTCACTATATATAGCAATCTATGTTGGCAGTTACTTACTTTCTTTTTTTTTTTAAGTGCTGGTGGTGGAACCCAGGGGCATTCTATCTCCGAGCTACATCCCCAGCCCTATTTTATTCTTTATTTTGAAACAGGGTCTCACTAAGTTGTGGAGGGCCTCACTAAGTAGCTGAGGCTGGTTATGAACCTGGATTCTCTGGTCTCAGCCTCCCAAGTGCTGGGATTACAAGCGTGCACCACCACGCCCAGCTTTTGGCAGTTATTATCTTTCAGGGTTTGAAATATGTCATGCTAGGCTCTCCTAGCCTTTAGAGTTGCTGTTGAAAAATCTGCTGTTATTCCGATTGGTTTCCCTTCCTAAGTAACTTGTCTCTTCTTTCATATAGCTTTCAAAATTCTTTTTTTGTTCTCCACTTGTCATACAGAGGTTCTTTTCTGGTCTTATTTATTTGGGTATCTAAATGCTCCAGTTTCTGAATGTTCATCTTGTTCCTGAGGTTTGGAATAGTTTTGCTATTGTTTTACTGAATAGCTTATTTACTTAATTGCCAATAGCCTGTCTCTTTTCCTTCCTCAAAGCCATGAGTCTTAATTAGGTCTCTTAATGTTGTTCCAGAGTTCTTAAATATTCTGATCAAGTTTCTTATTTTTTTCTTCATTACTACCTGAATATTCAGGTTCAACCACCTCAAGTCCTGAAATTCTGTCTTCTGCTTGATCTGGTCTATTAGTGAGACTCTCAGCTGAATTTTTTATTTGACTTACTGTGCTTTTAATTTCCAAGAGTTATGTTTGTGTGTTTTTTTTTTCCAGAAACTTCATTCTTTATCAGATTTCTCATTCGTATCCAGTATAATCTTCCTTAATTAATTGAGTCATTTATTATATCTTCCTTGAGATCATTGATCATTTTAACAATTTTTTGAGTTCTTTGGGATTGTGTCCACTGCAATGTCTAAGGATTCAATTACTGGGGAGTTATGAACTTTTAGGGGTTGTTTTTTGGCCTGTTTCTTCATATTTCCTGTTTTGTTAAGGTTTGTACATTTCTTGGGAATGGATTTCTCTTCCACTATTGTGTGAGGGTCTTTTTGGTAAGCAGTTGTTTTGTCTTAACAGTATTCCCTGAACTGGGGGTATATCTCAACATCAAAGCACCAGCTTGTTGTAATCTAGGTGCTAGGCTCAGCTCAAAGCACTACTTTCAGAGGAGAGAATAACCACTAGTGATAGTGGTGTTGCAAACCACGTCAACAATTAATGTAACATTTTTTCTCTATTGTTTTTTCTTTTTTGTAGTGCTAGGGATTGAACCCAGAGCTGCTTTACCACTGATCTACAATCCTAACTTTTTTCTCTTTTGCAGAACCAGGGGTTGAACCCAGGGGCATTCTTCCTCTTAGCTACACTCTCAGCCCTATTTTTATTCTTTGTTTTGAAACAGGGTCTCACTAAGTTGTGAAGGGCCTTACTAAGTAGCTGAGGCTGGCTGCGAACCCACAATCCTCCTGTTTCAGCGTCCCAAGTACTGGGATTACAAGCATGCATCAGTATACCTGGCTTCTTCCTTTTTTTTTTTTTTTTTGAGACAGGGTCTTGCTAACTTGCCCAGGCTAGTCTAGAATTTACAGTTCTCTTGCTTCAGATTCCCAAGTCACTGGGATTACAAACATGTGCCACCAGGTCTGCAAGAAATTTATCTAAATATGATCTCAAATACTCCACTGACCAAAGAGGAAAGAGGTAATACAGATAGGCCTGAAAAACTAGGTATTGGTGATGGCATACTTACTACTTTATAGATCAAAAGGACAAGGAAAAAAGAGAGAAAAGAAAAGAATGAAAGAGAGACAAAAGAACTGTGCAGAGAAGGAAAGAACAAAATGAGAATATAAAAGCCAGGCATGATGGTAAGTAATCAGTTGGGATAATCCTAGTACCTGGGAGACTGAATCAAGAGGATCACGAATTTGAGGCCCTCCTTGGCAACTTAATGAGACCCTGTTTCAAAATAAAAAAATAAAAATGGCTGAGGATGTAGCTTGTAGGTAGAACCCTTCTGAGTTACATCTTCAGTACCAAAATAAATAAATGAAAAAAGATATTGAGAAAAACCCATTCAATTGAGAAAAAATGTATTAAGTTAGATAGAAATATGAAAAAACAATGAGGGAAAGCAAAACAAAGCAATGTACAAAAAACCCAAACAATAACAAATGAGTGAGTTTTCTTCTTGTTGAAGTGATCCAAATGGTGATGCCTTCCTTTTCAGTTTTGGGGTTCACCTGCAGTAGTTTGCAGGACTCAATTATAGTGTAGTTTGTTCATTTTTGGTTCCAACCCATACAGACCAAGTTTGGTGCAGTTAGTAGGCTGAGCTGCCTGTCCCTCCTGCACCAGCCAGCACTGTGGGAACCCTCTGCAACATGCTTTTAAACCTTGCGTTTTTGCCCTCATCTTCCCTTTTCCATTTGGGACAGTCTTTAGGACAAAACTTTACATATGTGATCCTTTTTAATTCCCCAAATATTCTCCTTTCTTTTTAACCTTTCTTACCAAAAATATCCTCATAATTATGTACTTTCTTCACATCTCTCATTCCTTTGTAGCAGTTCTTTTCTGCTTTAATTCCTTAAATTTATATTTGCAACAATCCTATAACATATCTGAATTCAAATTACTTCTTTTCTCAATAACAAAAATCTAAGTTCTCATTACTACCTCATCAAAGCCTTGCATAATTACACAGTGACCAGAACCTGAATCTCCAGCAAACTAGAGCCAAAGACAAGGTGCATTCCCCATTGTTTCCAACAATCTACAGGCATCTTTAACAGACCCGAATAAGTTATCATAGACCTTAAGAGGCCAAGAACATTTCAAAGCCTTTATTTATATGTATCCAATTTATCTCTAAGTCCTTTATAGAATTCCTGAAACACCCCATGAGCATCGTTAGGATCTGAAACCACTTTTTTTTAAGAGAAACCCTAAAAGCAATGAACCATGTCCTTACAAACACATACACAATCCTGTCTAAAATGGTACCATGGACCCAGGGGAATAATCCTTTCATTAGGATGGTGCTGCTGGGAGAAGGGCCACGAGATGCCCCCATGATGCCAGTCATGGCAGTGGCTGCAGATGCGCTGCTGGCCCAGTGTGGGGTTGCATGGCGGCTGAGCTGGTGTGCAAACCATGCTGTGACCACCGTTCTGCTCTGGGGATACAGAAAGCTCTGGGGAGAGCTCCAGGCCCCAACAATGCTCTGCACTCCGTCCCTGCCCAACCTCGGTTGTGGCATCTTTGTGCCAGCCGCAGGGTGTCTACCCCAACTCCACCAAGGACACCACGGGAGACTCTGGTGTGAGTTCCCTGGCACCCCTACAGCCATGTCTCCTTCCTTGCTCACTCCCTTTCGTGAGAGCCATGGCTACAGGCCCCCAGAGGAAAGGGGAGGCAGAGGAGCAGGAACTGGAAGTCTCAGCCACTCCCTGGACCCTCACTGTGGGGTTGGTGTCCACCTAGGCAGCAGGGCTGAAAATGTTAGATAGCAAAAAAATGATCAAGCGACAGGGAGGAGCCAGTGGAGTCTTTGGCACTATCTGGGAGTCACCCAGACAGAACACTGGCAACTGCACCCTGCTGGTCTCTACTGTCCATGGAGACACTTCTCAGAGGGATAGAGAAAGGAGGAAAAGTGAGACCTGAGTAATGGCAGCATTGGAGATGCGAGCCACTGCATGCTGGGCCCCAGATCCATGGCTTTTCTTTGTGCTTGTCTTAGAGAGCCAAAGAGCTCAGGATCAGAATGCAGCTTTGAATAGAAGGGGACAGGGAAAGGCAGCCAAGGTCCCGCAGGGGAGGTTTCCCAACATTGGTCCATTTTGAATCTCGTTTTGGCGGCTTGGCAGGCTCCTCGTGCTGTCCTGCTCATCCTCCACAGCCATTGGATATCTCTGGTGAGGAATCTGGTGAGCACTACGGCCAGGGGCTGTAACTCTTGGTGGAAGGGGGCTGGGCCTCCCTCTGCCACCCCCGATCTATCCACTCCTTCCTTCTCTCCTTCCCTCCTGTACTGAATCCAACTACTATACCACTGAGCTTCATCCCAACCCTTTTTAGTTTTTGTTTTGTAGCACAGTCTCATTAGGTTGCCCAAATTGGCCTCAAACTTAGCCTCCCTGGTGGCTGGAAGTACAGGCATGCCCTACCTCACCTGGCCAGAGCCTGCATTTTGTAACCTCACTAGAAAACTCTTACAGCCTATGGGAAGGGAGAATTCCTTACCCATACAGAGTGGCTGTGTGCCCAGTGCTGACATAGTCTATTTCTTTCATTAATTCTCTTACTCTTCTAAAAAATTATATTCCTGGCTGACTCCCTGGTTGGACTCCCTGGTTGCACTCCGGAGCCCTCCCACAGCCTTCCTACTTCACTGTGGCTGCAGAGCTATTGCCTTGATTCAGTCTCTGGAGAGCTGGTATCTAGTAGATGCCTCCAGCCTGCCGTTTTCAGAGCCCCTGGCACCCCCGACAAGTTTAGTAGTGTAACAATAATAGCAATTGCATTGCTAAAAGAGTATATTAATTTTGCAGTACTAAGAATTGAATCGAAGGGTGCTTTACCTCCACTCCTGTTTTATTTTTTATTTTGTAACAAGGTATTAGTAAATTGCTGAAGGTCTCCCTAAATTGCTGATTTTGGCCTCAAACCTGCAATCCTCCTTTCTCAGTCTTCCAAGTTCTAGGATTACAAGCATGTACCAAAATAATAATAAAAGAGCTGAGTATAATGATGCACACCTGTAATCCCAGTTCTTCAGAGTCTGAGACAGGAGGATCTCAGATTCAGGTTGGAGGCTAGCCTGAGTAATTTAGGAGACCTTCAGCAATTTAAGAATACCCTGTTTTAAAATACAAAATGAAAAAAAGGGTTGGCGGTGTGGTTCAGAGGTAGAATGCCCCTGGGTTCAATCCCTAGTACCCAAATAAATAAATAATAAAAAAAATAGGATAACCATAGGGGTAATCTTTTTCCCCTCTATCTATCTATCTATCTATCTATTTATTTATTTATTTATTTATTTATTTATTTATTTATTTATTTATTTTTGCAGTACTGGAGATTGAGCCTAGGGGAATTCTACCTCTGAGCTACACCCCCAGCACTATTTTTTATTCTTTAAAAAATAGGGTCTCACTAAGTTGTGGAGGGCCTCACTAAGTAGCTAAGGCTAGCTATGAACCTGCAATCCTCCTGTCTCCGCCTCCCAAGTACTGGGATTACAAGTGTGCGCCACCCCACTTGGCTCTATTTTATTTTTAAGTACTTTTATTGTACTGTAATAGGGATAGTATTTTGTGATTTGTTTTTAACTTATATACATATAGAAAACTGGCCCCTTAGCCGGGCGTAGTGGTGCACACTTGTAATCCCAGCATTTGGGAGGCTGAGACCGGAGGATCTGGGTTCACGGCCAGCCTCAGCTACCTAGTGAGGCACTCCGCAACTTAGTGAGACCCTGTTTCAAAATAAAGAATAAAAAATAGGGCTGGGGGTGTAGCTCAAAGGTAGAATGCCCCTGAGTTCAATCCCCAGTACCGCAAAAAAAAAAAAAAAAAAAAAAAGAAAAAAAAAAAAGAAAACTGGCCCCTCTTTTTTGTGTAGACCAATGATTGCTTATTTGGGGAAGCTAAGTTATACCAATTCTATGTGGTTGTTCTAAAGGCCAATTATACCATACTTTCTTCACAGTGCTACTTTGGTTACATGGCTTTCAGGATGTGAAATACTTGGCGATTATCCTGGAAGTTTATTTCAGATGTAAGACTGCATCTGCTTCTGTTCTATTTTTAGAAAAATCCAGACTCTGTTGGACCCAGTCTTTTTGGGGTAGGCATAGAAAGTAGAAAAGAACTGCCATGGTTTAGGTGGAAAAACATGTGACTAGGCTGACACTGTGATGTAAGTAAAAAAGTGATCCCAGAAGGGACCCAATGTGGATTATTTTTTCAGGGCACCTCATTTGATTCTAATTTCACAGATTATTTTCGTTATCATATGCTTTGGGTTAATCAAAGGTTTTGTATGTGGCTTTAGGTTTAGCTCTAGGGTATGCTCCTAAGGTTTAGCTCCCAATTTCCTTTTGTAATATCTTTTTATGTTGTTTTTCTTTTTAATGAATACTCTTGAAGTGTAGACCACATTTTTAAAAGATCAACCGTGATGGACTGATTGCCATGGATGCTGCTTGCTGAAGTCCCTTGTATGAATGACTCTGGGTCCAAGATTAATTTTAATATTTGGGACAGCTGGAGAAGAGCCAGGCAATTCTCCTGTCTTCCTGCAGCCAGCACTTTTCTTTTATTGAAGGTTTAAACAAAACATCATTAAAAATGATTAAACATGGGAGCCAGCAAATTATCACACGTCAAGATAAGGAAAGACACCCAGGCCATCATGGGACAAGGTTAGAGGAAGGAAAGGTTAAACATTACTGGTAGATGGAGAAGACATCAAAGTCCACATTCTTATTGATCCTATTAGGTTGCTTAGAAGTCGGTCTGCTTGCGGACAAATTCCACTCAGCCAGTTCTGAGGCGGTCCAAGATGTTAATCTTCGTGTGTGATTCTAAGATGGCTACCAAAAGCTCCTCTCTTTAGTTTTTGAGAAAAGGCTTGTAAAATTAACTTTGGAATTTCTTGTTTGTGAAACATCAATTGTTTCCATCTGATTTAGCAGACTGCACAAAGAATAACAAGTAATATTACAACCAGAATACTCAAATTCCATACATGAGTACAAAAATACTTAAAAAGGTCAACTCTAGAAATATCATCAGCCAGGCTTTCCCAGATTTCAGTGTCTGTAAAAGTTGGAGTTTTTGCATTAGCCTTGGCTAGAACTTGAGACTGTAATTTTAGTACAGCTAATGAAGCAGTATGAAAAGGATCTAATTCTAGTATATGATTTTTAACACAAGATCATTCTGTATCATTGTCCTTGTAAGGCACTTTTGTTATTCAATATTTAGTAATATTATAATGACATTGCTGTAACCATTTTAACTATTAGTTGTTTCCAATCTAGATCACAGAATTTTTTTTTAACTGTTTAATTTCTCTGAGGATTTCTTGGTCAATGTGCATTTGAGTCTGCCAAGTTTTCATATAATTCTTTTGAAAGTCCTGTAAGTATTTGGCATGCTGGACTGAATGCTGTAGAGCCATGTCCACTATGAAAGCAGAGGCAAGGATTCCAGCCAGAATCACCATCCCGGCAATCAGTCAACAGATAAGCCTCTGTCCATTTTTAAGTGTGATAACAGTTCCTGTATGAAGGTTTCTGAGGGCATCTTTTGTCAGTGTCCTTTTAATAGAGTTTCATCTTTGCTGAACTAGTTTCTAGATGCTTCATAAGTTTTATCACCCCTGGGAATGGTATCTCTTTCTGTATTGTTTCTAGTTGATTATGGGGGTAAAGAAATGTTTTCAGTTGTATTATATGATTTCCCTTGTGACTATTTTTTAAGCCTAAGGTTTATTGAGTAATATCTATAGTTTATAGTCATGGGATTTAAAAGGTAACCCTTTTATATTTTTACAGCACAACAATTGAGACACAATTGTGGCTTTCATTTTGACACTACACACAATCATTTCTTTTTTTTTTAAGTCTTTTAATTTCTAAAATGATAGTATAAAATATTGGGACAACAAAATGATTTTAGATTTTTCATGGAATCTTATAAAGTGCTTTGCATATCAAAATAAATCACTGCTGTCTTAGTAACTGGTTCTGAGAATTTATGTGCAAAATGAAATAATTTGAAGTGGGAGAATATCAAAAGGCTGATATTTAGTTTGGGATCCAGCCATTTCAAAACAATGCCACTCAAGCATCCTGAAGCCAAAATATTAATTAACCATGATATTTATTGATCACTAAGAATTTCACTTTCTGGCTACTAGGGATATGACACTGGACAACTATCCTCACAAAACTTTTAGCCTCAATATAGAGGCAGATATGGACATCTTAGCACATGTAATTAGATATAATAAAAGGAGAACTACAGATTTTTAAGAAAAACTTAAAGTGGGAGAAGGATAAATTATTTAGGAATTGGAGGGAGGCCTCCAAAAGAAACTAAAATTCAAGCCAAGATGATAAGAGATGTATCAAATTGGGAGCAGAAGCCAGGCATGGTGGCACGTGCCTGTAATCCCAGTACTTGGGAGGCTGAGACAGGAGGATCACAGGTTTGAGGACAGCCTCAGCAAGTAGACACATAATCATTTCTTAGGAATGCTCTGTGCCTCTGTTTGGGGAGCCATAGTCCTAAAATTCAGAAACATTATCATTCAAAATGATACCTAATATTTTATATTCAACACTAATAAAATATTTCTAATTACTTAAAATACTTCAAAAACACTTCTAGGGTCGGCACTGGGGATTGAACCCAGGGCCATTCTACCTCTGAGCTACCCCTCCAGCCCCATTTTGCTTCTTATTTTGAAACAAGATCTCACTAAGTTGTGGAGGGCTTCATAAGTTACTGAGGCTGGTCTCAAGCCTGTGATCCTGCTGTCTCATTTTTCCAAGTACTGAGATTACAGGAGTGTGCTACCATGCCCAGCTCAAAAGCACCTTTTAAATAACTGTGCAATATTTTACAGAATCAATAACAGCCATCTTTGAGTATGTGTTACATACTTCTATCTAGTTTTGTTCCTTTGTTCCTGGGATCCAACCTAAGTAATCAGTCTACTACTAAGACACAGTCCTAGTCCTGTCTTTCACATTTTGGGCTGCTTTTGTGTGTGTGTGCTGGGAAATGAACCCAGAGACTTATGCATGCTAGGCAAGTGTTCTACCACTGAGCTCCATTCCCAGCTCCAGGAGTTGCAGTTCTCCTGCACCTAGCCCAAACTGGCCCCAAGCTATACATTGACATCCCTAATAAAAAAATAAATAAATAAGAGAGGCTGTCCCATAAAGAATGTTCAATTTTGGAATGGGTGGTCTTGAGAAGAGCTATATTATAATCACTGGAAAGTTAAAACAGACTAGATAAGTGTAACTGAACAAAACAAAAATAATGACCCCCTACACACAAGGAAATTATGTCAATGATATTTGTAGGCTGTTAAAATATATGTTTAAAACAGATCATTAAAAATGAATGCTAGGACTAGGATTTGCTCAGTGATAGAGTGCTTCCCTAGTAGATGCAAGGTTGTGGATTCCCTAGCACCAAAGGTGGGGGGAAGGGAAGAAAAGTGATGGCAACCCTGGGTTTGATTCACTAAGAGTGAGGGAAAAAAGTGAAAAAAGTTTAGGACAAAAAACTCAGCACAAAATTCACACTTTGAGCTCCCCCATGTATAAACTTATATTACTCAACTATTTGAGTCTTGATTTATTTACATGTAGAATTAGAGGTTTGCAATAAATGATCTCTAAGATCTGTTCTGGTTCTAAAATATCGAAGATTGAAAGC
This sequence comes from Graphiurus murinus, assembly GCA_004027655.1. NCBI lineage: Eukaryota > Metazoa > Chordata > Mammalia > Rodentia > Gliridae > Graphiurus > Graphiurus murinus. The sequence continues at coordinate 29,486 of PVLC010012864.1, forward strand.
AGAGGAGGGCCAGGGGCAGAGTGCTTGCCTAGCCCACAGGAACTCCTCAATCCCCAGTACTGGAGAAAGTATTGGAATGTCTCTGAGATTTTCCTTTTTTTTTTTTTTTCACTAGGGTTTGAATCAGAGCCTGGAACATGCTAGGCAGGTTCTCTATGACTGAGCACTGTGGTGCTATTTCTTTTTTTTTTTATTCTGAAACCAGGTCTCGCTAAGTTGCCCAGGCTGGATTTGAATTTGCCATCCTCCTTCCTGGCCTTCTAAGTAGCTGGTTTTTACAGGAGTGTGCCACCACCCCAGCGGTCACTGAGTAATTGGATCCTAATAATGAGAAAAGTTTATTCATCTTTGGGATCAATAATAACAGGACGTTTATATGCATCATCAAGGCCAGTAGACAAAAACAAAAATAAACTCTCGTGTCTCCACAGGAGGGTTTCTGTGTTGAAAGTTTCTATTCCTGTTTGGACACTTTATTATCTCAGGCAAATGGGGACAGAGCTGGAGACTCTACTGCACTGTGTCATCAGTTAGGAACCTCCTGCCTTGGCTGCCTGCACTCTTACTAGTTAAGGGGAGGGAGCTGCTTCCTTCAGGGTCTTATCCTGTGGTGGGCCTGTGACATTCTTTAACATATGGTAATGACTAAACACTTGATTGTGTCTTGTCTTTACTTCCCAATTCCATTAAAGATGTTTAATTAAGGTAGCGTGGTCTAAACAGACTGCTTTAAAAATCTTCCTTCTCTGGCTTTGGTCATTGTAACTAGGTTGTTAGCCCCTGTGGGGTACAGGCCACATGGTCTGTTTCTTTTATATCTTAATGCACAATGTTGGTCAGAAGCTTTTCCAGGGTTGCTGGCTGACTCAGAAGTGGAAGGTCCCTGGAATAAAAATGAGCAGAGCAGAGTATGTGTCCAGTTTTGGCACTGCCACTTAACGGTCTTATGACCTTGGGCAGATTCTGGAACCTTTTCATTGCTCATTTAGTTTCTTTGAAGTTGTGAAGATAAATCCTTGCTCTGCAGGGACTGAGGGTATAATGCGGCAGTGCAGTGCGTGCTTAGCATGTGTGAGGCCCTGGTTTCCATACTCGGCACCAAAAAAAAAAGTTAAAAAGTCCTTGGTCTGCATATGTGACAAAGCTGATGGCAGATTTTGAAATGTCTTTTACACCATATAGTCCTATCCACATGAAATTTTTTTTTTTTTTTTTTTTTTAAACCTGGATGTGGTAGCACAGGCCTATAGTCTCAGCTACTCATGAAGCTGAGGTGGGAGGATCATTTGAGCCCAGGAGTTCAAGACCAGCCTGGGTATCATAGTGAGACCTGTCTCAACAACAGAAAAGATTTTCTGTATTTTATAGTATCCCTGGCCACAGACCTAGTAGAGCCCTGGTGCAGGGGTGGGTGTTCACTTCATTGTGCAGGAGGCCGCTGAGTCTGCTGTGAAGAGAAATGTTTTTTTCCCCCTAGCTGCTATTTCCATGTTTATCTAGCCCTGTGTTTTTTTTTCTTATCAGGTTTTAAAGAAGAATATTTGTAGCTGTATGACTGGTATATGTTTTAGTTTTTGTTTTTTTTTTTTGCG
>PVLC010012864.1:31177-43287 GCA_004027655.1 Graphiurus murinus
TTTTTTTTTTTTTTTTTTTTTTTTTTTTTTTTTAATGTGTGCATGTGTGGTACTGGGGATTGAACTCAGGGGCATTCTACCTCTGAGCTATACTTTCATCCCTTTTTTAATTTTCTTGTTTTGAAACAGGATCTTGCTAGGTTGCTGAGAGTCTATTTGCTGAGGCTGTCCTCAAACCTGTGATCCTCCTATCTCAGCCTACCAAGTACTGAGATTATAGGCATGCACCACCATGCCCGGCTTAATGTTTTAGTTTTTGGTAACTGTGATGTGGAAGTATGTGTGGGGAGAGGAAGAGGGAGGGGGTCAGTGCAAAAGTAATTGGAGAACATTAGTAATTAATAAATTCCCTATCATTGAATGAGTACTATTTTTAATATGAATATTATAAATGTAGTAAAACAAATTGTCCCGGCCAGTGGGGGTTGGGAACGGGAGACCGAGGCAGCTAATCCTAAGGGAATGAAACAAATAAGGGACGCGAAAGAATGGAGGCAAGACAGGATTCTGATCAAGCCTCAATTTTTTATTAAAGCAGGACCACTTAAGTAGCTAGAGGTGAGGGGTGGGGTCAGGGGGTTCAGGTGAGCTTGTGTGGGCTTGCATGATTGGTCAAGGTTGACCGTGTCCTTTTTAGGTAAAGGCCACAGCAGGATGACGGATAGAATCTGTTTTGCACCATCATTGTGGCTGCTGGGGGGGAGTTCCCTCAAAGTGTGAATTCCAGCTCTGACCAGCCTTCCGGCCCCAACATCTCCTCCCTTTTCGTTTTATAGGGAGTGGGCTTTGATTGGACGGGGGAGACATTGACCTGGTTCCTCCCGTGGACTATGCCCACTTGGTATGGCTCTCGACATCTTTTGGGGAGGAGAGGCAGAGCCAAGTTGTTTTTTGTGGTACTGGGGATTGAACTCACGGGCATTTTACCTCCGAGTTATACCCCTAGCCCTAGTTTTTATAGGTGATGTCAACCTCTATGCAAACCAGGTATACTCCTAGAGAAATCCGGAGGAGGTCAATTGGGACCTTTCTCGTGCAAAGCAAAGCCTTGCACCCGGTTGGATGCCCATACCTGGCCTCTATAACCCAGGTAAGCATCTCTCCGGTTGAGATGCTGTCCCCGTGGGGAGGGAGCGAGTTTGGAGGCTTTCATGCTCCTGATAGACAGAGTCCCATCTATCCATCATTTCCAGGCGCTGGTAATGTACCTGGATGGGTTTGGCCAAGGCAGAGTCTATCTGGGATTTTATGAAGGCTGTTAGTTTTTAAAGATCTATGGACCAAATGTGAGAATTAAGAGAAAGCTTATAAGGGGTCGTTGTCCCTGCCTAGCCAGGGATCAGAAGTCTTTTTTAATTGATCTAAAGGAGACATAGGAGGGTCAGGGTTTGTTGGTTGTAGAACCATTACTCTTTGATATTCTGAAAGAGAAGGCAAGTGCATTTGAGACAACAGTAAATCAAACAACAGAGAAGTATTCCTATGCAAAGTATACTGGCTAAGGAAATGAGGACCTTTTTCCACCAAGATGTTCCAGAAAACTAGGAAGTTAGGTCAGGATTAGACACATAATTAATTTGGGAATGTAGGTCTTGTAGAAGACACATTTTTTAAATTATCAGGAATATAAACACAACACTTTGTTTTAATAATTGCACAGGTCCCCCCCTGTGCTGTCGTTAATATGTCAAGGGCCATTTGATTTTGTAAGATGGCCTTTCTCATCATTTGCATTTCATCATTTATTAGTAAAATGCTTTCAGCTGTGTTATTTAGAGTCTTTTATGTATACTTACTAAAGGACTCTATATGCCAGATTACATCTTGGGGTCCAGCTGAGGGAAATAGAATAGAGACTACATGATTATACCAGTGGAAGACTGATCATGTCCACCGATGTTGTAAATTTGGGAGGTTAGCTGGACGGTCTATGGTCTTAGTCCAGTGCCCTTGTACCCAAGGATATCCTAATGTACATCTTCCTATCCAGCCTGGAGGTAACCATGGCCAAAGGTTGGTACCACCCAGCCATTGAGTGCCATTTGGTGCTGGCCATCTTGTTTCTGTTTTCCACCTCCAATTGGTGGCAAACCAATCTGTATCTTTTAATATAATCGTATAATTACATTCATCTATAGGAATGAGTGGAATTACTCAAAAAATCAAGTGAATGATTTCTCTGTTCCCAACAGAGAGTTGCCGTTTGACTGAGTCTTTCCATAGTGGGTGTTACCCGAACATGTTTATACCATATTTGAGAGTATCCTCTTAGGTACTCGTGATTACTATCTTTTATTTTAGATATATTTTGAGTTTGAGATGAATAACTTTTGGTAATATGCCATACATTTGTTTTATTTACAGAGAAACTTTCTATGGCCCTTTTTGTTTAAGGTTTTATTTATAGGCCACTGGGAAACATTAGCTCATATAGCAAGTTTTAAGATGATAATGAGTTTTTGCCAATCATTTTCTTGTATTAGGGGTACCCACTAGGGCAGCCCTGATGAGCTAGATGTGGGTAATAGCCCACAAATTCAACAGGCATCTCTATTAATACTTTTGGCATCTCTATTAATACCTATAATGTAGACATAATGTAGTTATAATGGAAAAAAAGCACAAAAATAAAACTTACCTTGATTCAGTCTTAGTTGTTCTTTTGAATAATAATTTTAAATCTTTAAAGGCTCACAGGAATAGTGTTCGCAGGTCTTATCAGCATCCAGAGGTTTATTCCTGACTTTAGAGCCTTGATTCTGTAAAGTCTTAATAGGGATAGGCTTAATTTTATACATATGAATCCAGGAACTGTGTCCTAAGAAGAACTTGGAAAGGATCCTTTTACTTTGAGAGAAGCTGGTCTAGGGGTGAATCCTTTTTCTAGGTTTTGAGTAAGACACAATCAACTGGTTGTATTTTTGCCACAAAGGTCAAATTATCAGGAGTTGGAAGGACCTTATTGTCATAGAAAAGACCTTTTATAAAGCACTTTATAAGAACTCAGTTAAAGAGAGATCTTAGGCAATTTTAATCCGTAATAGAGCAATGGGCAGTAAGTATAACCAGGGGTCAAAAAGGTCTCTTGACATAGTTTTCCCAAGGTGGTTTTGATTTTATAAGTTAGTCCTTTCCACCTTTTTTTGACAATTGAGGGTACCAGGAGCTATGGAGATAGTAAGTTATATCCAGAGCTCGTAAGACTTCCTGTGTTACCTTTGAGATAAAGGAAGATCCAGGGTTACTTTTAAGTGAGCTGGGAGCCCAAATTTAGGAATAATTTTAGTTTAAGTAGGATATGCTTTTATCCACCCAGAAAATATGTCAGGAAGGGCCAGGAGATATACCCTGGACCAAATGATTAACATTTTGAACTGGAAGCCAGGTAGCCAACCTGTTAGGTTATGTATGACATTGTGAAACATCCTCAAGGCACAAAGCATAAATCACAGCATACAATTTAGCTTATTGGCTTTTATGATACTCTTAATTAGTAACAATAATTTGCTTATTATAAAGGTTATATACTATTACTATCTGTCTTTTGTTTTTACATATTTAGCAGAGCCTTCTGTAAAACAAGCATCTCACTTTAGGTTTTAGGTTATTATATCTTTCTCCTACTCTCTGGGAGACTACATTAACTCTTAAATATCTTTAAAGTCTTTAGCTTAGCATAGAGATTCCCATATCAAAAGGGAAAATAAAAAGGTTCCACAAGAGTAAAAAGAAGCAAGATTCCTAGTTTACAGTATGTAGGAGAATTTAAATAGCCTTTTTAAACTTTGAGCAAGACTGTTCAGTACCTTACAGGAATGGGAATTTTTGATGTTGGTGGTCCTGGACCTGTAAAACTTTAAGCAAGACAGGTTTAGCTTTACAGCATTTTATAAATACTTAGAAGTTTTGGGCATCAATGTTGCTGGTTATTTTTCCTATGAGCCTAAAGGCAGGAGCATCATTATAAATTATAATGTAGAAATTCATTTTGGTTATACTTCCCTGCTGGGTGTTCAAGGCCAAGTAGTTAGCCCAATATTGGTTAATTTTGAATTATAAATTTTGCTGATAATGTCAGTTAAGGCTCCTCAGGGTTACTCCTGTCTGTGAGGCTTTGCCTCTCATCTGTGAGGATGGGTCATGGTCTGCTTTTAATGACCCTCCTTTTTTGCAGAGATTGTGCTGGTGGTTCCCAGTCTCTGGAGCCTTCATGATCCCCCTGTTTTGGGAGGTCAGATGACTCACCGGAGCTGTAGGAGCCTTAGTGAAGTCTTCCCTGGGTCCTATTTGACCTTGGAGGGCAAGGGCCAAAATATTGGCTATCCTTTTACTTCCTGATTGTTTTATAAGACCCGGTTGTTGAGCACCCAGACAGTCAGTTTCACCAGTCCTTTTAACGATTAGGAGTCAATATCATAGCCTGTTTCTCAGGAAATGGTTATCAAAACATTGTTTAGGTTATTCTGTTAAAGTACATCTGTAATGTTAACAGACAACAATTAAAAAGATATAATAGTTTTGATAATATTTGATGATATAAATAAATTTTTATTTAAATTTGACTTTACATATATAATTACCCCAATTTTTTCTTTAACTAGAGTGGCATGAGTTAGAATGTCCAGTGTTTTATTACCTCTAACTATCTTTGCTTGAAAATGATTATAATATAATTTAGAAACACACAAATATAAAAATCAAAAATTGTTATAAACCTTTTTGTTTATAGGACATCAGCCAGGTAAGATATTTTCTTAGGTTTTGTATTTTAGAAGATACTTAGGAGACATAAATATATTTAACTAATAAAGAAACCAGCAATAATTAATAAAATACAGAAAAGTTAACAGTTTTAACTTAACCTTAATATAACCTTAACTTAACCATTGAAATGAAATTTAGAATTTGTGGCTCAATAAAATAACTATAATTACAAGACTATGTAGGTTAACATCATTGATAAAAATTAAATAGCTCTAATTTTTTATAAGTTTAGAGGACAATATTAATAATCAGAAATAAGCTTATTACCTGATAGATGGTCAATAAAACATTTATCTAAAGCAAACAGATGTAAACCATGTCTTAATGATGGATTTTTAAATGGTACTAAAACATAGATGGCAGAAGTTTTAGTGACTTAAGATATCAACACAATGTATATTGCATAGAAAGATCACTTATGTTAGTTAGCTTGTACGTATATAAAACGCATACACTTTTACCTTTATAAGCTCTTATGAAAACATTTAGAGGAAGCTACATACACAGCATATTTAGCTCTTAGATATATACACATCTATGGTCACAGATATATAGAGTGTCAAATATAGTAACCCAAAGTTAAAGTTGTTTACTTAGCTAGAGCTATGAAGTAATCATTAAACAGGTACAGACATTTAAACCCTGATCCTAATAAGATGCAGCTTGCTAGGTAATCAAAGACAATAAGCATAAAAGATTTTGCCAAAGCACAAACTTTGAAGCTAGATTTTAGTAAATGTTAAGAGCAAAAAATCATGTTGTTTTAAATATAAAGAACATAGGAAACTATCTTAATGAAATGAAAAAATTACCTAGGCTTATTGTTTTAAGAGGATATTGATATCTTGAAAAAACCTAATTTACCTGTTTAATAGCCAGTCAGCACTTTAAGTCATTATTTTAACAAATAAAATATTTTGAAAACAATGAATATTGCCTAACCTGGGAAAAAAAATCTGTTAACTTTTAGTGATTTTTTAAAATAAATTTAAACTTATTTGTTAAAGACTTAAGTCACATGAACTAAAAGATATTTGGATCCATTATTTATTTATTTATTTTTTTAACCTATGAGCGCTCTTTTAAATTAGCTCTATAAGCTAATTTTGGTACCGTGTAGACAATAGATAGACAATATATTTATGGATACAGACATACACAAAGGTAGACAGTAATAAATACATATACACGCATATACACACTCATACATTTTTATAAAAGACAAACAATACAAAAATTGTTTTTGCAGATCTTAAAAGGACTTAAGGACATTCCTAGGAAGAGCAAAATCAGGTAGATGTTAATAAAAAAGAGATCATTGTTATCTCTTGAACAGGAAGGACTTTATGGTGAGGTCTGTTTTAACACCATCTTAGGGAGAACAGGTTTTGCCCCCTGCAGCAACTAACTTTATTTCCCAAATACAAAATAAAAAAAGAACAATTATTTAAGTCGATATATTTAGTTAAGACAAAGTTCTGAATGCGAAAGCTTCTTATCTGACATTAACTGCATAAGACAAACTGACTGGTTTGTTAGAACACATGAGATTACAAAGAGATACGTTGCAATTACACTTTTAACAAAAGTTTTTGAGAGTCAAAGATTGGCCCTTAAGTGTTTTGGGTCGAAATATGTGATGTTTTGTGGAGGTAGCTCCTTTGACTTTTACTTTAAGGTCAGTTACCTCTCACTGTGTCTGGGGAGGGGGGGATGCATTCATTAGCCCAGTGAAAACCACGCCCACATCTCGAGCAAACGGACTTTGGGGGTGGGGGGGGCGAGGTTATTTGTCATGGGGGCACTCCAGGGAGAAGTGGCCTGGCTGTTTGCAGTTAAAACAGGCCTTTTGTTGTTCAGTTTGCTGTTTGTCATGAGAGAAATGCTGTAGGGCTGCTCCTATGGCCACTCCGATAGCATGGGAAGCTCCTATGCCAGAACAAAGTTTAATATAGTCTGAAAGACTGCCGTCATGGTGTGGCCTAATGGTTTCCTGGCAAGTTGGGTTAGCGTTCTCATAGGCCAAATGTTTGATAAAGGCACTTTCTGTTTTGCCTTCGCTGCGTCTGTAAGGCAGCTGATGAAATTGCTATAAGACTCGTCCAGGCCCTGGCGAATTTTTGCCAATGATGTTGTGGCTGGCCCTTTTGGAGGCAAGCAACGCCATGCTTTTAGCCCCCTGACAATGCAGCTCGAGCCAGTGAAAACCAATCATTAAGGGTATAGCCAATGTGTATGGAGCCTTGGGGCCACAATTATTTACTGCCGCTTTTAGGTCTTTAGTGAGGTTAATTCTGATTTGAGAGCCTGAAGCTCCTTAAGGAGTTTTAAATGTTCATGTTTTTTGCTGAAGGATCTCTCTTAATGATGAGACCTCATGGGTGAGGGAAATCTTAATCTGCCTGATGGAATCTGAGGGAGGGGAGAGGGGGCAGGGATATAGGGGGTGAAATTCCTAAGGCCTTTGGGGAGGGGTATTGAGCAGCTTGCTTATCTAAAGTTCGGGAGTGCTGAGTCTGTCCCCAGGGGGTAAAATTCCTAAGGCCTTTAGGGAGGGGTAAAGTTTTTGCATTTTCGGCTCAGGGCCAGAAACTTGATAAAAATCCTACTCTTTTCCATCATCTCGAATAGATGGTGCCCTCTGCTAGAAACCAGGGGCATGAATCCTACTCTTTTCCATCGTCTCGAATCGATGGTGCCCTCTGGTAAAAGCCAGGGGCATGCGTCATGAATCTTAAACCCTAATTCTTCATGTCCTGAGGGACTCCTTGAGCCCACTAGGGAAAATTTCATGGGAACTAAGAGAGGAACCCATGTTGGTGATGGAAGAGGCTCCCGAATCTGTGTCCTCCTCGTAGGCCTCTTTTTCGCATGGCCGGATGGTGGTAACTCCCGGATCGGAGGAGTGAAATGCCTGTTAGCAGACTGAATGTGAGATTGAGAGCCTTAAAACCGAGACCAATGTAGGGGGAGACTCCTTATCGTTAGAAGCCTTTAGGGTAAAATTCTTGTTTGAAAAATTCGTCTGCTTACCTTAACCAGGCTCACGGCAGTTTCCGCAGCGACTCAGGAGAATGTCCGGCCGGCCGGACCAGCTGTGTGCAGACGTTCCCCGGAAAAGTCTACCCTCGGCCCCACATGTGGGCACCATTGTATGCCCCGGCCAGGGGGCGTTGGGAATGGGAGACCGAGGTGACTAATCCTAAGGGAATGAAACAAACAAGGGACACGAAAGAATGGAGGCAAGACAGGATTCTGATCAAGCCTCAATTTTTTATTAAAGCAGGACCGCTTAAGTACCCAGAGGTGAGGGGTGGGGTCAGGGGGGGTCAGGTAAGCTTGTGTGGGCTTGCATGATTGGTCAAGGTTGACCGTGTCCTTTTTAGGTAAAGGCCACAGCAGGATGACGGATAGAACCTGTTTTGCACCATCATTGTGGCTGCTGGGGGGGAGTTCCCTCAAAGTGTGAATTCCAGCTCTGACCAGCCTTCCAGCCCCTTACACAAATAATGGAAGCTTCTAAAAATATTTTTCTTTTTCTTTTTCTTTTTTTGTGATACTAAGGATTGAACCCAGGAGTGCTCCACCACCAAGCGATCTACAGCACTATTTACTTATTTAGTCCTGGGAATTGAATCCTGCAGAGGCATCTACCTCTAAACTACACTCCTAGCCCTATTTTATTTTGAAATAGTGTTGTTGAGTTGCTAAGGCTGGCCTCCAACTTGTGATCCTCTTGTCTCAGCCCCCCAACTACTGGTATTACAGGTATGTGCCACCATGTTCAGCAAGCTTTGTTTTCTTTTTTAAATCAAAGTTAGGAATTCTAGCAAGCAAGATCTCAAATATTGCCTTGTTAAGAAATCTATTTGAACTGGGTGTGGGGTCACTTTTCTGTAATACTAGTACATGGGGGAGCTGAGAGAGGAGGATCACAGGTTTGAATCCAGCCTCAGGATCTTAGGCCCTTGGCAACTTAATGAGACCTTGTTTTAAAATAAAAAATAAAATAGCGCTGTGGGTGTAGTTTGGAGGTAGAATGCCCCTGGGTTCAGTCCCCAGTTCCACCAAAAAATAAAAAATAAAAAAGTCTACTGGATATAGAATGAAAACAAAAAAATCTTGGTGAGTGAAGATACTTTAGTTTATTAGCACTTTGCTTACTTTTGCTTATTATCATAGTTTTTCAAATGTCTTTTTTGTTTACCACATTCACAAGCACAGAGCACTTGACATGTTTCATGACAACAATAATGGTGATGGGCAGCATTTATTGGGCATTATGTAATACTCATTACAAAAATTGTTTTACTTATTTCTACAATAATCCTAGAAGGCAATGAAAATGATTATGTCCAATTTAGAGATGAGGAAGTAGCTCAGTGGTAGAGTGCCTGCCCAGCAAACCTGAGGCCCAGGGTGTATTCTGAGAAAAAAAAAAAAAAAAAGAGCAATGGTAGCATGATGACGATGATGATTAGAAACCAAACAGTGGCATCCATGGCATAAACTCAGAGCTGCTTTACCCTGTGCCCCCTTCTGGACACACTTCATGAAGTCTACTGATGGAGGCTACATGTGTGTTTGCAGTAGAAAAGAATGGGCAAAAAATAACCTTCCCTCCCTCTTTGCCTCCCCCCCTTCTTTTCTTATGATACTGAGGATTCAACCCAGGGCAATTCTACCTCTAAGCTTCATCCTCAGCCCTGTTTTCATTTTTATTTTGAAAGAAATTCTTGCTCTAGGCAAGAGTTGCTGGTGGAGCATAGAGGTAGCAGGTGAGAGTTCTGATGCAGAAGATATGTTGATGTTATTTAAAAAAATTTTGCTGATGGAGTTCTGCAGTTAGTGTTACAGGAGGCCAGGCACAGAGAGATGATGACCCAGAGACCAGGTTGGGAAAGAGAATTTCTTTATTTCGGCCAGTGGGGCCCAGAGGACTGAAGTCCAAAGTCTGAGACTCCAATGGCATCAGCATACAGATTATATAGCCCCAAGGCAACCGGACAGGTCTGGATTGGCTCAACAGGTGCAGAAGCTTGGGTTAGGTTTCAGTTTCTTTTCCTGAGCCTGATTTCTTCTAACTACACCCATGTGGCTTGCTGGCGTGGGGCTTAGGCTCCAAGTGGCGGGTGCAGGGCAGGGCCATCTTAGGCTCCTGCCTCATTAGAACATGTAACATGTACAGTGGGCTCATATCCTGCTGAGATTCAGCAATTATGGAAAGAAGTGACTGGAATCATAGTGTGGAAAACAATGGTATTAAACCTGGAGGGCCAGACCCCACGACAAACAATTCCTCCTGGACTACCTCCTCCCCACCTGAAGCATCATCAGGGACAACTCATCATCCTGTAGTAAACAGACAGGCTTTAGTTCTAAATGCAAGGCGAGACAGCTAGTCATAAGAGGAAACTGGGGCCTCTCACACACTCTACAACTATGGAGTTTGCAAATGGCCAGGCTTTAAGAACATTCATGAAGATTTTGGATAGTTTTTTGATATTTGTTAAGTTGCTGAGGGTCTTGTGGGGTTGCTGAGATTGGTCTTGAACTTTCATTCCTCCTCTCTCAGCCTCCCAAGTACTGGAATTACAGGCATGTGCCACCACGCTCGGCCATAAATTATTTTAATAACTAATTTCACATTTCTTTTTTTGAATATGTTCCTATCAACATATTATTTGTTCTCATTGAGATTATTAAGATGGCTATTGCTACTATGCATTTCTTTTCTCCAAATTGTTCTTTCTGAAAAACTATAAAGTATATTTTTAGGAAAATATACATGAAGAGGAATATTTTTATTGATCTCAAACATTACATTTTTATTACTAATAATGGAAGGATATAAACCCTCATTGTATCTTCCATGCTCCTTTTACAAACTGAAGAAATTACAATTAACAAAACATTTCCTGCTGAGCATGGTGGCACATGCCTGTATCCCAGTACTTGTGAGGCTAAGACAGGAGGATTATAGGTTCAAGACCACTCTTAGCAATTTAGTGAGATCCTCACCAACCTAGCAAGACCCTCTTTCAAAACAAAAACTAAAAGGGGTTAGGGGTGTAGCTAAGGGGTATAATGCTTCTAGGTTCAATCCCCAGTACCAAAACTAACAAACCAAGCATTTCCTTTCCATTAAGTATCAACTTTGTTTCCAAAGAATGACCAGTTTTCCAACCCATTAACTTTATAAGGATGATGGGACTAATGACAGTAGATTTTAGGGTCTTTCTTTTAGTCTATTTTGGATATGATGGGCTTTAGATTCTCTAATGCAGAGATCTGTGATAAATTCTGTTAATAGAGCCAATGTTAGTATTCTGTACTGAAATGAAATATTAATTAGGAATATTTTCCATACTGGTATTATCTTTTTCTTAAAGATGCCTGAAAAATTAGAGAAGAAATAATATTATATATACATATATATTTATTTATTATTATCTTTCTGTGTATGGTACTAAGGATTGAACCCAGGGGTATTCTACCTCTGAGCTACACCCCAACCCTATTTTTTAAAATTTATTTTTAGTTGGGCACTGGCACATGCCTGTAATCCCAGTTCTTGGGAGGCTGAGACAGGAGGATTACAGGTTCGAAGCCAGTTTGGCAACTTGCCAAGGTTCTCAGCAATCTAGCAAGACCTTGTTTCCAAATAAGAAATAAAAAATAGGGCTGGTGATGTAGCTTGGAGGAGGAATGGATTCAATCCCCAGTAAACACCACACACACACACACACACACACACACACACACACACACATTTTTTTTTTCTTTCAACCACAGTTACTGTTTACTTTTTTTTCTATTTATTTATTTATTTATTTAGCATGGATTTTTATACATTTCTTGGGTACAACAGGGTAAATTACACATTTTTGTTGGGTACAAGCTAGTACAGGTAAAGACATCCATGCACATATTTCTCATTAACCCTTCCCAAATTCCCACCCACCCTCCCCCTATCTCCTGGTCAGTTTAGTGATTGACTTTGATATGATCTTGTAAGTACATCATGCTCATTAGGGTGTCCCCCCCTCTTCCCATTACCTTCCATTAAGTCAAATTTTTGGTTCACCTAAGAATTCTCCTTCACCTGGAGTCCCTCTTATGTCCCATTTTCTCCCTAGCTTCCACATAGGGAGAGCATTTGATTTTTAACTTTTAGTGACTGACTAATCTCACTTAACATAATGTTTTCCAGTTCCCTCCATTTCCTTGCAAATAACATGATTTTGTTCTTCTTTATGGCTGAGTAAAATTCCATTGTGTACATATCCCATAATTTTGTAATCCATTCATCTGTTGTTGGACATCTTGGCTGGTTCCATAGTTTG